>OX063270.1:9866691-10137630 GCA_944039245.1 Nebria salina
TTTATTCAACTCCCTATTCTTGAGTTGTCTGGCTTAGTCAGAACCGTACTAGTGTTATCTACAGGTTCTTCAATTTTAAAATATATATCATTTATCGTAACTCTGTTTATTACTTCACCCTTTAGTATTCTAGTCTCTATAATTCTCTTTTTTGCGTCCCATTTCAGTATTCAAACCCCTTTATTTGCTTATTATCGTTAGTTTCAGTTTTGTTAAAATTCCGTAATAGCATGGCTATAAACTCCTGCGCATCTCTACCCCGTACATAATACTTTCCACCTGTTTTAAGGCATTTGATACCGACGTTATTTCTTAAATAACGTGCGAGAAGTAATAACCTCGGTACGGGAACCCTAGGAGAGGATTTCATTTGATTTCGACGTTATTACCTAAATAACGTGCGAGAAGTCATAACCTCCGTACGGGAATCTTAGGACAGCACCAGAGTCGAGCGCAGCCACCAACATCTCTTTGCCGCCTCCAGGACGTCCGGGAATACCGGGCTGGCGCCCTAAATAAATATCCTGGAGCTACTAGCAGGCGCTGCCTCGCGGATGATTATAGCCACGATCATCTAACTCCATTTACTTTTGTTTACTTTCTTTAATACTGTACTACTTAGCATTAGCGTGTATTGGCGTCAAAAGACCAGTTAAGTATAATCTATTCTGGTGTAAGAAACGGTAATTGTTGCGAGATTTGAGTTTAATTCAACTAGCTGCTGCAGCTTTTATCCCCACTCCCGACTCCGGTCTGAGAGCTAGTCCAGCATTACGGTCTGTCGGCTTCTCGCTAGCGAAAGTCGTTACAGATTTTTGGCGCCCAACGTGGGGCCCCTATTTAGTAATTTTGAGAACTCTTTAACTTAAACAGCAGCTAGATTTTGATTGCGACCAATTTTGTACTACTGTGCCTTTGACACCAATTGTATAACTTATCATTACCGTGAATACTGAACTTACCGACTATTGTATTTTAAAATTTAGCATTAGCGTGTATTGGCGTCAAAAGCTCCGTTAAGTATAATCTATTCTGGAGTAATAAACGGTCATTGTTGCGAGATTTGAGTTTAATTCAACTAGCTGCTGCAGCTTCTATCCCCACTCCCGACTCCGGTCTGAGAGCTAGTCGAGCATTTCGGTCTGTCGGCTTTTCGCTCGCGAAAGTCGTTACAATATATATATATATATATATATATATATATATATATATATATATTTATATATATATATATATATATATGTTTATATATATATATATATATATATATATATATATATATATATATATATATATATAGCATTTCGGTCTGTCGGCTTCTCGCTCGCGAAAGTTGTTACAATATATACAGTGAGCGCAATAAGTATTCGTACAGTTAAAAGTTTTGCAAAGAAACTACTTTTACAGGAAAACAATTGAAAGTAACTAAGATATAAAAATATATAGAGTTTCATGGATAAGCACATTCAATATTTATACATAAATAAATCAACAAAAATTAAATTATAGTGCCAATAAAAAATAAAAACCGATGACACACGTCAAATTAACGCGCAAAAAGTATTCGTACACTTTAGTTTTTTTGTTTCAGCATCAGTTATTTTATAGACTTTCGCCGAATGGCATAAATCACAATAACATTGGACCTCCCCCGAACATATTATATGAAATTTTCCATAAACGAATGTTATTTACCAATTATCTGTGCAATATAAGAAGTAAAAGCAAAGAAACTAGTTAAACTGAAAGAAAATGTATTATTTCATTGCATAATTAGTGCTTTTCATTAGGATAGATTTTGAGTATCATCCATAGACGGTATTCCACAGTGTAAAATAGAATTAATTGCTTTCGTGAAACTAAAACATCGAAAAATAAAGACAGAAGTGGCCCGGTCACCAGAGTCAGTTGCCTTGATCGTCGGAAAACTGTAAGTAAATTTAAAGAAATTCCATAAATTATTGCACCAAAATTACTGAAAAACTGTAAATTACCACTGAAATATATTTGTGTCCGTGTACTATCCGAAATGTACTAGGATATACTTGGTATCATGGTCGATCTGCTCGAAGAAAATATTGAGATTACGAAGTTAATTGAAAGAAGCGATTGACGTGTGTTAAAGCCTTTAAAAATCGAAAATTTAGCTTTAGAATATAGTTATATATCCTGATGACACAAAAAACAATCATTTTGGTTCGGATGGTAAGGGCACTTAGGGAGAAAATCACAAACAGAAGTTGACAAAATAAGCTTTCTTCGTTTAGTAAAACCCGGTGGCGGACATGTACTTGTATGGGGATGTATGAGTGTTCCTGGTATTGAAAAAGTACACTCAAATGATGGAATTATAGAGTATATAGTCTATACCATCATCTTAAAAGAATATTTTTTTCTTCGCATGGAGAAAATGGGAGCCAAGAGAAATGTAATATTCATAATCCTAAACGTAGCGCATGGTACTCCAGATTGTGTGTCTTTTTTAATACACCAAGTTATTGAAAATGCCTTCCGAATCATCAGACATTAATACAAATGAGCATTTATGGACTTGAGATGAAAAAGAAATAAGAAAACGGCTAATTTCTAATAAAACCTATTTGAAAATTGAGCACCATGAAGAATGGGGTACAATTTCAAATATTTTTACGGTATATTTGGTAAATTTAATACCAAACAGACTCCTTACTATTATTAGAGCCAATAGATATCCAAAAAAGTATTACACTAATTTGTTACATGTACGAATACTTTTTGTGCGTTAATTGGGATAGTGATATTGGTTTTTAATTTTTATTTCCACATTTATATTATTTTTGATGACTAGTTTTCATAAATAAATTAAAAATATGACTCCATATAACTCCACATATTTTTATTTTTGATCTATCTTCAATAGTTTTTCTTTAAATGTAGTTTTATTATGAAAACTTGACCTGTACGAATACTCTTTGCGCTCACTGTATATATATATATATATATATATATATATATATATATATATATATATATATATATATATATATATATATATATATATATACACATATATATATATATATATATATATATTTATATATTTATATATATATATATAAATGTAAATGTAAATTAAATACTCAGTAATTAATTTAAATCAAAAAAAATCTTTTTTTTCTTTCTTTTACACAGTAAGTATTGAAATCATGAAAAATATAGAACTCGAGATTTTAACGAGATTTTAACGAGACTTTCCCTGAATCGATTCCGACTATCTGTGGAATGACGTGCGTTTGTGTGTGTGTGTCTGTGTGTATGTTCTCTACAGCCTTAAGGCGATTCTCTACCTATACGAAAAACAGCGTTTACTGGCGCCACTCTACAGTCTATATGGAAAATATTTTTGCAAATATAATTGCAGATAATGCAAATATAAAGATGAAAGTTTTCATCGCTGAGAGTAGAATTTTATATTTTTGTATTGTTATGTTATTTATAATTACTTAAATATAGGTATTTTTAGAAAACATATATTTTAAAAAGTAAGCAAAAACATCTAATTCTAACTTCAGCGATTCAAAGTTCAATCCTTTCTCATACTTGTAGTAAAATTTTGTTTTTTTAAATAGCAACAATATAGGCAGTGGAGTGGCGCCCGTAAATCACTATTATACCAAAATTTGTACCCAGTCATGACAGCATCTAGCGGCGTGCTATGAATACGCTACGAGTACACTCTCAGAAGCAAGCATTGCGTTGGCTTTGAACTATTACTATAGCTTATGAATTCTAGTATGTATTATTTAAACAATAATTTTGGTTAGAATAATCATTATTTCTGAATTGAATTAAATAAAATTTATATGTTTTAAATACTTTTTTATTGTATATTTACAGACGTCTGCAATAAATATATTTTTTAAAATGTTTGTTGCCAAAATCACAACTATATTATACTATTGACTATCAGTATAATATGTTTAATGTAAACATTTAAATTATAAAACTTTTTTTAAAAATACCTCCATAATTTGGAAATTTTTTGGTAGGTGATTGTTTTTCTAATACTGATCCAAATAAATAATTTTATATCGTTAAGTAACAATAAATAATATAGTATAAGTATATTATAATGTGACACAAACATTGTAACGTAAAGTGTGTGTGCGCATTGATTTGAGCCACTGTAGCTATATTTTCAGTTTTGTTTGTTGTGATTCGTTTGTTGTGTTTCAATAATATAATCACATCGATAATTCCATAGAAGAACGCTTACTTCTGTTTTGGCATGGTTCTAATATAGATCGTTTAGAAACAGTGAAAATATAGCTTCAAGAACATTTTCAGTTTTAATACAGTTATAATATATAAATAATAATAAAGTATTATCTATTTGTGTTTTTACGGTGTTAGTGAAATTTTTTATTAACAATGGGAAAGATAAATAAAGAAAAACGTAAAGTGAGTCGAACGAGAAAAATAGGCAATATAATGAACATGAGAAAAGGTAATTGGCTTCTTTCTGTGTTTATGAAGTATTACACTTCAATTAACTACATATTTGTTACATTGATTCAGCTAAATTAAATTTAAATACGGCATCTTTGAATATGGAATTAGATAAAAATGAGTTGCTCACTCAAATTCCAGTGATAAACACTCCAACATTTAGCGAGGATTACACAATGGCCATAGGCTCAAATAAAACCACTGAAGCGTCTTATCTGTATGAAGGAAGAAGAATAGTAGATGTGGCGTATTTCTTTAAACAATTACAGGCAATTAATATACATGCTCCAGCATTTTCATGTTCAATCAACAATTTAATTTTAATACAAGAGATACGAAAAGGTCTTTCGTCTGATTTGTGTTTCAAATGTAATATGTGCAATGGGAATTTTATAATATCGACGAATGACAAAGACAGTAAAAATATGGACATTAATACGGGAGCCGTATCTGGTATTATAAGTATAGGTTCAGGCTATTATAATTTCGAAGAAATTATGACAAGCATGAATATCCCTTGTATGTCTCAACAAACCTTTACAAAATGCCAAAATAAAATTAATAGTGTGTGGGAAGAAACAGCATTGATTTGCATGGAACAGGCTTTGAAGAAAGAAGCGGAGTATTTTAGAAAAATACAAAATGTTGACGAAAACGAAACTCCACTTATCACAGTAGTTGGTGATGGATGTTGGTCAAGGAGATCTTATGGGACGAATTATAACGCGTTATCTGGAATAGCCGCACTTATAGGATTCCATTATAAACAAATCCTATACATGGGAGTGAAAAACAAATATTGTATGATTTGCGATAGAAAGAAAAAATATAATGTTAATACGGAGCGTAGGTGTTATAAAATTTTTAATGGCAGTTCAACCAGTATGGAATCAGCGATACTGGTGGGAGGATTTAAAAGTAGCATGGCTAATCATGGTGTCATATATAATAAAATAATTGCTGATGGAGATAGCAGCACATATAAGAAAATTATTGAGGCACAACCATATAGTAATGTGACAGTTGAAAAAAATCATCTTTTACGATGCTACTGTAGAAGATTACAACGACTTGTATTAGATACACATTACAGATCTGAAATAAGAAAAGATTTTAAAGGAAAAATTATGAGAATGCGTACACATGTTACAGGTGCAATTGCACACAGAAAAAAAACATACAGATAAAACCGAAGCTATCTCACTCTTACAAGCAGACATAGAGAATAGTTTATGTCATGAATATGGACAGCACGAACAATGTGCAGATTATTTTTGTAAAAAGAAGTCAGAGGACAATAATAGATATTTTTTATTACTACAAAATCCTGAATTTCTATCCAAATTACAGCAAACAATTAAATATATTGCAGGACATGCACGTAGTTTAATCTACGATGTTGACAGCAATATCGTTGAACAATATAATTCGATTATTGCTAAATTTGTTGGAGGTAAATTTAATATTTAGGTTTTAAAATATATTAGTATTTATAATTATTGTGACTTACAGGAAAGCGCATAAATTTCACTAGTCGCGGATCTTATGCAGCAAGATGTTCCGCTGCCGCAGTATCATTTAACACAAAATCACCCCACTTTTATTTGCATCAAACGATGTATCAACGAAGTCCATGCAAAATAGTTAAGAGATTTGAAGCTAGAAGAGCACAAAAAATAAGAAGATTAGCAATAAAAAAAAAAGAAAATGTAAATGTGCGTAAAAGAAAAGCAGAAATTATATTATCTGATCCTGATTATGGCGATGGTTGTGATATTTTAGACATGGATAAAGATGAATATGAATCCAAGAAAAATGTATTTTTAAAAAACTTGGAGAGAAATGATGAAGAACGGCAGAATCTAGCAGTAGAAACTAGGTTTCAGGCTGACAGTGGAAAATGGATGGAAGAACGTCGAAAAATATTAACAACATCAAACTTTTTTGCTGACTGTAGAAGAAGAAATACTACCAGTTGTGCCAATTTAGTAAAAACATTACTGTATAATTCCGAAGAACTCAATGTCCCAGCAGTAAAACACGGCAAAGAAAATGAATTTAAGGCACTTCAAAAATTGGAAAAATAATTAAATATTAAAATTAATAGTTGTGGTCTATTTATTCATAAAAATATTACATTCCTCGGAGCAACACCAGATGGTTTAGTTGACTTAAATTCAATAGTCGAAGTAAAGTGTCCGTTATCGACCTATAATATACCAATAGAAGAAGCTGTTAGAAACAAGAAAGTCAATATTTTAAAATTTGAAAAAGATTCACTAGTTGTAAATAAAAATGAAAAATGGTATTATCAAATACAAGGGCAACTAGCAGTCACAGGAAGAGATACTTGTATTTTCGCAATTTGGACAGGAGATAATTACCCCATGACTGTCAAAATAATAAAAAGAGACGATGTATTCTGGAAGGAGCACATAGAAGAAAAATTGGTTAAATTTTATTTAAATTGTGTTCTTCCGGAATTAGTGGATCCACGCTTCACAAGGAATATACCCATAAGAGATCCAGAATACATCACGGCCGCAAAAGAAAAGAAAAAGAAACTAATTAAGAAAACGGCTAGAAAGAAATTATTTTAAATTATTTTTTCATAAATAAGTGTTCCCATAAATTAGTGTTCCTATATATTAGTGTTCCCAATATAAATACGTTTCTTATAAAGTTGTTTAGCAATGAAGTAATTGTTTCGAGTGATGTACCTTTTCTCTTTAAGATTTTTTAAATAACACACAGCACTTTAACTATAAACATTTATTTACAAGAAAAAACACCAAATGCGTTACACAACACTAAAACTATGAATAAAGTTAAATTTTTTTAATATGCATGAGACATATTACATTGTTTATGTTAATTTTTGGTTTGGGCTCAAGAACGGTGTATTTAAGTTGACTTGAACTCTTGCAAATCTATACCAGACTGGCTTTGAAAATAGTGTAACACTCAGAAGGGACAACCCCCACCAAGATCTCTTGTCAGATATGAAAATACCAGATGGTCACCAGGCAACTTTGTACCAACGGCATTCTAAGAAATTTTTACAACTTAAGTCCCAAACCATGCAGACTGTCACGTTTTGGCCGTTGAAGGCAATTAACAGAAATCTATATAATAATAAAAAAAAATAACTTTAAAACCTTGAAGGTTCGAGACCTGAACAGTAATGGCATATTTATTAGCATTCATTCATTCATTTGTAAGGTTATTTATTGCATACAAATATATTTTTTTTAATGTTACATTTCATGTGTAAAACAATGTTTATGCCGTTATAGGGTTATCACCCTCTTCAGCATTTGAATACCTTTATATTAATAAAAAAAAAAAGAACAATAATAATATAATAATAATAAGTGAAAATTATGATACTAAGTATTTAAAGAGTGGAAAAAAAAAAGAAAAATACACGTTTGCCTATTATGCATGTCTCATAAATGATAAAATATGGTAAAGTATAGCCTAGATTGTAGCGTTACTGTCTTTACGGGATGGCAGTTATTGCTAGCTCTAATAGTTTATTGGCAGGATTTGGCAAAGGTCTCCATTTCCGTATGGGAACCTGCGGTTTCTGTAGAATTAGGGTGGCTGTTGGTTGGATTCCGTTTTCCAGGTTCTTGGTGGCGAATCTGGTTTGACGTTTTATAATTCTTCCCTCGACACCTTCAGTCCCAGCTAATTCTTCGACCAACTTGGAAGGGTAGTTTAAGGGTAATCGGAACAGTCTTCTTAGGATTCCCCTCTCTGTTAGTCCGTATTTTGCGTTAATATCTGGTGAGGCTCCGGCTAATACCACTGATTTAAATTCTATGAGAGGCCTGATGAACATCTTGTATGTGTGCACAAGGGTTTTGGTGGAGCAACCGCCCCAGTGACATCTGATGTTAAGCAAGAGTCTTAGGCGTCGACGAATTTTTGTGTTAGTGTCTCTCTGATCTTGGTTCCACAGCATGTTGCCCTGGTATGTGACTCCTAAGTATTTCGCTGATGGTTGAGCTCTCACCTTAGTGCCCCATAACGTGATTGTAGCATGCTTTGCGTCGAATTTTTCTGCCTTTCCTTTGGGGTGTCTAAACAGAACGACTTGGGTCTTGTTGGGATTGGGTTTGACACGCCATTTTTCCATCCAGGCCTCTAGTCTTTTAATTTGGAGTTGTAGCTTTTTGGTCGCTGCCTCAGCGGTTCTTCCGGACGCGAAATAGGTTGTATCATCAGCGTAAAGGATGGCACCAGTTGACACTTCCTGCGTGGCTAGTGGGATGTCTGCACCGTAGATGGAGTACAGCAGAGGGGAAAGAGTATAACCTTGCGGAACACCTGCTTCGGGCTGAAAGTAGTTGGAATATGAGCTTCTAACACGAACGTTAGCCTTTCTGCTATTTAGGAAGCTGGCGACCCATCTAATCATGTGGTTTGGAAGGCCTACTTGCGCCATTTTGACAAGCAAGCCCTGGTGCCACACCTTGTCGAATGCTCTTTCGATGTCCAGGAAAACTGCTGCTGTGCATCCCCCTTTTTCGATGGATCTGATGATGGCGTGTTGTAGCTGTAGATGGGCGTTATTTGTGCTCCTTGCCGTGCGTAAGCCATACTGTGTGTTTGGAATGACATGTCTTTCTTCGCACCAAGAAGATATGTGGTTTTTTTTTTTCGAGAATTTTTGCCATGGTGTTTATTAGCGAAATTGGCCTGTAGGATCCCGGATCAGTTGGATCTTTTCCTGGTTTAGGAATCATAACAATGGTTGCAGTCTTCCATGTTGGTGGTATGAATGCCAGCGTCAGACAGGCAGAGTAAATGGTCGCTAGGTATGTAAAAGCCGTCTCCGGGAGTTGTTGAATGTGTCTCCAAGTTATACCATCCGGGCCTGGAGCAGTATTATTTTTCCTGGTAATGCACGGTATCACATCTTCTTCGTGGACGTCATATGAGTCCTGCGGTAAGTAGTCATCTGTGTTCTCTCCGTGTTTAAAAGCCATGCCTGCGTGCAAACGTGTGATTCTGTTCATCCAGGAGATGCTGAATTTAGCATCTTGCGGCATTCCGTGGATTGCTACCATTCGGTCGGCGAAAACTTGAGCCTTTTCAGCATCTGAAGTGGCTATGTGGTTGTCTATATTTAGAGGTGCCTCTTCTTTGGTTTTCTGTCCTGTGATTAACTGGAACTTCCTCCAAAATTTCCCTCCATTCCGGTAGTCTAAGTTTGCGCAGGTAGTATTCCACATCTTCTCTTTGTACCTTGTTATGGAAAGACGAATGGTAGCGTTTAGACGGTTCCACTCTGTTTTGAGTGCAGGATCCTGGTGACGTTTGAATTCTCTATAGAGAGCTTTTTTTTCTTTGATCATGTTTACTAGATCAGTAGGTAGGGGTTGGCGTTTTGTGTCTATTTGAATGATTTTGGTGGGAATGTTCTTGTCTGCTGAGTTGGTAATCACGTCTGTGATTATGTTGATGGCTGCTTGTATTTCTTCCGGTGTCTTGATTGTTTGGTGGACCGGCAGTTCGTTTTCTATATCTGCCCGAAAGTGTTCCCAGTTTGCCTTGTTGTAGTTCTTGACGTGTTTGGTAATGATTCTGCTTTTCTGTGGTGTGATGCCCAGGATTGTTGTTTGTGTTAGGAGAGGTACGTGATCGCTCGTTACACATGTACCGATGAAAGGCGTCGTGTCGAAGGAGCGCAGCAGTGACTCTGTTATGATTATATGATCCAAGATACTTGTGTTACGGTTTCCAATGTACGTAGGTTCCGATGAATCTAGCCTCAACAGCGACAGTTGAAGGAGACAGTCAGATAGGCATTCTCCGTTGTAGTTGGTGGCTGATTCTCCAAAGCTTGTAGAGCGCGCATTGAAATCGCCCATTAGGATGGCTCCTGGTAGTGAAGATACGTATTGCAGGAGTTCGGACGAGAGTTTTTGTTCTGGCGGGTTGTAGTAGGCGAGGATAGTTGTGGGGCCTTGAGGAGTGGGTATTTGTGCTGCTATACATTGCAGGTTTTGTAGATGAGGAGGAAGAAGGAAAGGACAGGATGGAATTGTTTTCTTTATGGCAAGCGCTACGCCACCGCATACGATCTTTTTTTTGAAAGATTTATGGAACACTGTGAAATGTTTTATTTTTGGTGTAACTAACAATCTAGTTTCTGAGATCGCGAGTACACTGATTTGATCCTCGGTGAGTAAATGTTCTACGAGCGGTTTTTTCCTGCGAAATCCGTTTACGTTTATCGTTCCAAAAACTGCACTATACATTGTTCAAATTGGACCTGAAGGGCTCACTTTTTTTTTACACCTGTGTCACTTGAGCGTATGTCGCTGGACCGATTGTGATGTGGATGGTGTTTCCGATGTAGGTTACTGAGGTAGTTTTCTTTAGAAATTGCTTGGATAGTTTAGAAATTGTGTCTTGCGCCAGTTGTCTTCTATCTGGCATGATGTTTAGGAAGGCAATAGTGATAAACCTTATCAAGTCATCTGTTGAAGGCGTGGTCTCTTCACTGGATGGGGGAGGAGCTGGTTTGTCTTTGCATTTCAGTGGGGCCGTAGTTTCAACTCTTTCAGTCGAGTGGGGCACTTGTAAGATGATGCCGGATGAATCTCGGTGCAGTTTGCACATTTCGTGGTATTTTTTGGTTTACACAGATGCGTGGGATGATCACCGGCGCATCTACCGCACTTGGTGGGTTGTTTGCAGCTATCGGAAGCGTGGCCAAAAGCTAGGCATCGCGAGCATTGGATCGCTTGTGGAGGCGTAGGGTGAGATGGCTCTGCTTTGTATCTTCTGTAGAACATGTATAGTCCGTTGTTTAGTAGTTCGTCAATTGTCGTTTCGTCTTCCGTGAGAATTCGTATCAATCTGGTTTCTTGGTTCGTGGCCTTGGATTTGATTCTCCATAATTTTTTAACAGAGAGCCCCGCTTGTTGGAGATGTTCTTCAATTTCTTCCGTAGTGATGTCCATTTCTACGCCCTTCAGGACGCAACTGAATGTTGGTTTCCTCTGCTCGTATGATTGTAGGTTTTGGGTGATTGGTTTGATGATGATTTGTTTGCTGAGGGATTTTGTTAGGGGTGATAGCTTGGTTATGATGTCAGGGTCTTTGGATTTGATAGATGCGTTTTGGCGACCAATACGAATGTCGATGATGTGGAGGTTAAGCGGTTTGAGAGCTGTGTGGATGCTTTTGGCGGTACATAGTTCTGAGGGGATGTTGGATATAGTTGCCAGGAAAAACTCGGGTGTGGAGCGATATTTTTTGGTTGTTATAGAAGATACCTGCGATTGAGTAGAGCCGTTTGAAGTTGCCGAGGCGTTTGAGCTAGTAGATCCTTTTCTTTTTCTATTTTCAACTAACTTCCAGTCCATTTCAACACTGGGTCCAGGGTCTGGCGCCTTAGGTTGAATGGATATCGTAGAACGTTGAGTTCGTCTGGAACTCATGCTGTGGTCGAAATGCTGACTAGATTTATAATATCAGTCTGCGTTTTAACACTGCGATTTATAACTGCCGACAACAAGTGAGCGGCAGTAACGTTTTGAAAAGAAAACAGCACACACTTTACAAAACACTATTATTTCCACTAGAAAAACCAATTTTACTGAGGAAAGCAGTATTTCAAAGAAGCACAGAGTTAAACACACTGGAGCGGCAACGAACACGTCCGACACCGACAGCTGCTAGCCCTGAATTGTGTGTTTATTAGCATTGATAATTATTATATTTTATTCTATCGTTGTTTGTACTTTCCTATACGCAGTATTGTAAACATGAAAAAATTCAATCTCGAGATTTTAACGGAAATATATAAAAATGGTTCAATTGTTCAACAACCACAAAATAGACTTAATATATCACATATTAAAAATTTTCAAGATTTATGAAATTTCCAAACAAATTTAAATTCTAACGTTTTAACCAAAATGCGCATAAGAAAGTTCAGTGTCGATATGACAGATATTTTATAATAGTGATTAAATTGATGGTTCTTGTTATTAAGATTATGTACTGAGTAACTGTAATAAATCAAGAGGAAAGCTCGTCCTAACCGAGCTTTTTAAATGAATATTCATTTCAAATATATATATATATATATATATATATATATATATATATATATATATATATATATATATATATATATATATATATATATATATATATATATATTTAATTATTTTAATTAAATTCTCATGATTATTGTGCATAGATTATATATATATATATATATATATATATATATATATATATATATATATACTCTTAACGTGCTATAGCAAGATATCTATTTATTATATGATAGAGATTGTATAGGAATAATAAACAAACATAACCGGCTTGAAAATGCTCAATTCACTGCAGTCACATAATGTTTTTAGTCTGTGTGTACGAGATAGTTCACTCGATTGTTATAGAGCTTACGTTCATATCGTTTTCTCATACTATTTTATGCGTCATGCGGACTCGGTTCAGGACCGTATGTCTTTCGAATTTTGAATGGATTCGGACGGTTCCGCGATTCGATAACAAGTAGCGTTTTACGGGTCTTGGTAGAGAATCGCCTTAACGGATGAAGCTAAAATTATGAAACTTTAAACTTATGATTTGCATATGCCCAAAATGTGCACCTCTTATTTTTGAAAAAAAAACATTCTGGTTCCGTAGGTTTTTTTTTTTCATTTTTGGGGGGCAAGCTCGATTCAACTATCTTTTATTTTCCAAATTATTATGATTCCGACCCCAGTTTCTTAATTAAGGGTCAGCAACACGCTTATTTGTTCAATTTCACGAGAATTGGGAAATGCTTTGTTTGAAATCATCCGCCATATTGGATCTGTGGACTACTTTTTTTTTACTGTGTCGTCGATTGCGGTCAAACGACTAGACCAATTGAGTTAGAACGAATTGGGCTGAAAACTAAACAAAAATCTGGATCCTGAACCTATTTTCATTCAATTATTGTTAAATTTTACTTTTTTTCATTACGTTTTAAGCTCAAAAAGGCAATGGAAATTTCATCACTTTTTTTCACACGGTCGCAATGTTGTTGTAATTTCTAAGTAATTTCATAAATTAGGTTCAGGATCCAGTAAATCTATTATAGTTTACAGACCAATGTGCGTTTTTTAGATTAAAGCCTGCTGTAATCTCTCTTGACAGAGATCAAGAGACTGGGATGAAGTAAAGATCGTGAGGTCATTTACATATACACAATAATCAACAGTATTGGGCAGGTAGGACACAATGTCATTGATTGCGATCAAAAATAATGTAATACTTATGGAAGAGCCTTGGGGAATCCCGTTTTGCAACGGTCGTAAAGAAGAGAAAGGTTGTCGAACTCGAACTCTAAATGAACGGTTCGAAAGAAAGTTTTCTAAGTATTGAGGCAGATGGCCTTGTAGACCCCAATTGTGCAATTTTCGTAGAGTTCCGTATCTCCAGGTGTAGTCGTAAGCTTTCTCTAGATCAAAAAAACATTGCAACCAGATGGTTGCGTTTTAAGATGCTAAATTGAATAGCGTTCGTCAGATACACAAGCAGGTCAGTAGTGGAGTGGTGCTGACGAGATCCACATTAATGTTGGTTGATTAGATTGTGGGATTCTAGAAACCAGCTGAGTCGATAATCGATCATGCGTTCATATAACTTTGACAGATGGCATGTCAAAGATATCGGAAGGTAGCTTGATGCAGAAGACGTATCTTTGCCCTTCTTGTGTATCGGCACAATTATCGCTTCGCGCCAGATGTCAGGGTAGATATTTTCGACCCAACGCCGGTTGAGAAATTACACCGTTCTAAGTTTAATCATGGTGGGTAAATGACGATATATTGCGTTAGCAATATCATCATACCCAACAGAAGTATTGGCTGTGTGACTCAGTGCAACTTCAAATTCTGCAAGAGTGAATATTAAATTATGACTCTCAAAGTTATCACACTCAAACTTTAGAGGAACTTCTTCAGCCGCCTCTGAGCGTAGAAAATGGAGCGGGTAATTATCCGAGTGACTAACGGACTCAAACTGGTTTGCCAGAATATCACAAATATCAACTCTGATAGTGTGTACCCGACCATTGACCTGCAGCATTGGAATATGGGAACTTATCATGTAACCGTTCATATACCTGATTTTCATCCAAAGCAGAGTTTGGTCGAAATCAGTACCGATAGAAGATACAAATCCGCGCCAAGACTCAATTTTAGAATGAAGAATTGAACGCCTGGACTACGCACGGGCTTTTTTGAAAGCTATTTGGTTTAACAGTGTTGGGTTTCTCCGGTACACCTTTAGTGCGCGCTTTTAAGATCGTATAACGGAAGCAACGCGTACGTTCCACCAAGGAACAGACTTCTTTCTGAGACAACCAGAGGATTTCGGTATTGATAACGAAGCGGAATGCAGAATAGAATCGTTTAGATGTTGCTGCTCGACATTTAAATCTGGTGACGGTTCGGGAAGCATAAGGTTGTTGGCGAAAGATTGCCAATAGGCAAGATCAAATAACTATCTTTGTGCTGTTTTTTGTGCAACAGAAACATTATTTGAAAGAAACGACAGAAGAATGGGAAAATGGTCACGGTAATGGGCATCGTCAACTACCTGCCACTGAAGATGGGCAGGTAGAGAAAGACAAGTCGATTGCCGAAAAACTTCTTGACCTCATGTTCATGAAGGTGGCGGAGCCAGTGTTGAGAAGCGTGACATCATTGTTGTTCAAGAAGCTTTCGACAATTCGACCGCGAGCATCTGTGCTTACGGAACCCCAGAGTATATTATGAGAATAAATGTCTCCAAGAAGGATGTTAGAAGTCGGAAGCTACCGTACTAAGTCCTCGAGATCATTTAAGTTCCAGTTGCCATCTCGCAGGTAGCCGTTGCAAATTGTAATTTTCCGGGGTAAGAATACCTGGTATGCAAGTGCTTGTAACCTGGTTGTTATGTGATATTCTTTGTGTGGAATAGAAGAATCAAGTACAATTGCAACGCCACCATTCGCACGTGCAACAGGGTCAACATCTCTGCGCAAGATTTTATATCCCCGCATGTTGAAAACTTTGAGAAGTTTTAAATGACTCGCTTGGATGCATATTACTCTGGGGTTGTGCTCAGCTTTTAATAGCTTTAGGTCAGCTAGGTGGTTGACGATTTCATTACAGTTCCATTGAATGATGAACGAATTAGGCATAGAAGGTGAAGGCTGACTTTATAGGTAAACTCGAAACGTGTTACGGTTTCGGGTACTTTGGTCTGCCCTTAACCCACACACGCCTATCTTTGTGTTTACGAGCATTTTTGATCGTCTCATATTCAATCGACATAGCGCTTGACTCTGAGTCGGAGAGAGAAACATTTGTGGCCTGCCCTGACAGAACAGGAGCTAGAGATGTTATTAAATTAGAAGAAAGCTTGATGTTTTGGAGATTGGGATGTACCTGGTAGAACATGTGGTGGCCCGACGGGAGGAGACGATTTTGCAGTGATGCTAGTTGCTGCACAAGTGTTAGAAAGAGCGGCGCTAATAATAATATATATATATATATATAATATATATATATATATATATAAATATATATATATATAAATATTATATATATATATATATATATATATATATATAAATTAAATAGTCAATCTTTAATTCTAATAAAAAAAAAAATTTATTTCGCTTATGTTAGAGTATGTAGATGAAGCGAAGTTGATAAACCCTAGTTGTTGAATTATTAAATTAAAGATGATAGATATTTTTCAACATTAACTCTTTTATTAATTTTTGTTTATAATATTTTATTTCTTATCGCCTAATCGCGGAAATTTTAAATATTTCATTTTGACAACAATTAATTAAAATATTTCATATTTTAACACCCCCACTTTTTCAAATAAATTAAAACAACTATGACTATACGTATTAAATAATTGAATTTAAACCGAACATGAATATTCGTGGTCCGCTGAGAGATTTCGTCAGTAAATCCGCAGGCATTTTCTCCGAACACAATTAGTCGATATTGATCTTCCCGCTTTCCACTTGCTCACGAATATAGTTATATTTAATATCAATGTGCTTACTACGGGTATGATAAATTCGGCTTTCTGCCATTGCTTTCGCACTTTGATTGTCAGAGTGTAAAATTGGAAGTTCTGGTAAGAATATCTTCATTTTAATATCTCTTAAAAATTGTTGTATCCAGTTTTTTTCTTTAGCGGCACTAGTTAGCGCCATAAATTCTGCTTCTGCTGTTGACAGAGCTACAGTCCCTTGCTTGTGAGATTGCCAAGTGACTGCACCATTTCCAAGTGAAAATAAATATCCCGTAAATGAACGTCGATCGTCTGAGTTGGAAACCCAATCGGCGTCGGAATACCCACAAACTTTACTACCACATTTACTATACGTGATACCATAATCTTTTGTCTTTTGCAAGTATCTGCGAACCCTTTTTGCTCCTCTACAATGCCCTAGACCTGGGCTTGAATTGAATTGACTGAAGAATGCGACAGGAAATAATAAATCAGGTTTTGTTGTAGTGGACAAGTACATCAAACTACCTATTACTTCTCGATATGGGTATTTTTTCATGTCGGCTTTATTATTTTCACTTTTCGGACATAATTCTTTGGTAAGTTTGAAATTAATATCAAGCGGTGTTGATATAGGATTACAGTATTCCCTTCCAAAAATTTTAAAAATATTTTCACTATAATTCTTTTGAAGAAGTGTGATTTTGTTATTTTTACGATCATGTTGAATGTCTATTCCTAATAAATAATTAATTTCTCCAATATCCCGCATTTTAAAACGTCTATTATATATTCCTTTTACATTTTCGATATCTTCAAGATTTTCTCCAAAAATTAGTATGTCATCCACGTAAACAGAGATTATTATTTTCTGTTTTGAAGATAAAATGTAAACACAGGGGTCGGCATAAGATGGTTTAAAACCAGTTGTTTGCAAAAATTCTTCCAAATATTTATTCCATTCACGACCAGATTGTTTCAATCCGTATAGGGATCATTTTAGTAAACATACTAAATTTTCATTTTCTTTTTCTATGAATCCAGATGGCTGGTTCATGTAAATTTCTTCTTTTAATTTACCATTTAGATATGCCGTTTTTACATCCATTTGATAGACATGCCAGTCAAGTTCAGCTGTTAACGCTAAAAGTATTCGTAAGCTTTGCCACTTTACTACTGGTGAATGTACTTCTTGAAAATCAATACCAGGTATTTGCCCAAGTCGTGCCTTATAACGGTCAATCTCGCCATGTTTGTCATATTTTCTGCGAAGAGCCTAATCCAAAGATCCAATTACTTTTCTATGTTTAGGTCGCTTTACTAATATCCATGTTTCGTTTTGCTTTAAGGAATTTATTTCTTCATTCATTGCTTCCTTCCATTTTTGCTATTCTCTCTTGTTAACGACTCCTCGTACTTTCTGGGATCTTTATCATGAAAAACTGTTGAATCATTTGCTTCGCATTCGTTTTGTTTGTATTCTGATTGATCTTCTTGGTATGATGTTATTTTCTTCCTGTGTTTCATTTATAGGATTATTTATTATATCTTTAGTAATTTTTGTTGTTTTATTTTCTCCTTCACTTAATCCTGTATAATTAATATCATCTTCATGTGGTTCATTTTCGAATTCAATAATTTCAATTTGCTTTGTCAGAAATATGTTCCTTTTCTTCATTTTCTAAATTATTTGTGTCTGTTGCAAAATTAATCATATATTTTTGATAATCAGATGAATATTTAGCTTTGTGCTTATATGGAAATGATTTTTCATCAAAAATAATATCTCTACTGATGTTTCCTTTTTTCTTTTCCATATTGCAAACTCTGTATCTTTTCTGGGTTTCAGAATAACCAAGAAAAATACAAAAATTACTTTTTAAAACGAGCTTGTGTCTCTCAGAGGGGTTATTGATCAATGACCAACATTTACAACCAAAACTATTCATATTTTGAACATTGGGTTTATTACCATTCCATAAATATGCTGGAACTTCGTTGTTTAAAGCTTTTGATGGCCATCTGTTTCTTACATAGACTGCCGTTGAAACTGATTCTCCCCAAAAATCTTTTGAAAGACCACTCGTCTCTAGAACGCATCGTACCATTTCTGCAATTGTGCGATAAGCACGTTCAACGACACCATTTTGTTGTTGACTGTAGGGAACTACACGTTCCCTTTTAATTCCATTTTGCTTTAGATAATTTTCGAAACGATGATTTATAAATTAATTTCCTTTATCAGATCTAAAACATTTTATTTTTCTGTTCAAGAATGATTCGGCTTTGATTTTAAAATCTGTAGTACAGTAGAATACTTTAGATTTATTTCTCATAAGATATACTGTTGTGTAACGACAAAAATCTTCAATAAAAGTAACAAAATAATGATTCCCACCTTTGGTTGTTGGAGATATCGGGCCGCAAAGATCGCTAAATATTCGCTGTAAAAGGTCATTTGATCGACTTATTGTTTCCTTTGGAAATGGAGATCTCGTTTGTTTTCCAAGAACGCAAGTTAAGCAAGGTGAATTCGGCGTCATTATTCTATTAAAATCTAAACCCTCTACCATAAACTTGTTTTTCAAATAGCTTAGACTTTCGTAGTTTAAATGTCCAAACTTCCTGTGCCAGGTTTGAATATTTTCAACTTTATTAACAGACTGAACTATAGAAGAATTATGTTCTTCCATATCTATATAAGTAAGACCATTTTCTTTATATCCTTTTAGAATACTATCATTTTTAGCGTTTAAAATCTCAACAATATTGTTTTTAAAAAGTACCTTGAAACAATTTTCAACAATTTTACTTATAGATAGAAGGTAACCTTGCAATTCTGGTATAAATAAAGTATTTTACAGTTTGAAAATATGTATTTCATATGCATTATTTTTGTTTTGTAGTTCAACATCACCTTTACTTAAAACATTTATTTCGTTTCAATTTGCCCTTCTAACAGTATATGAGTCAAATGATTTTATATGTGTGAATGCATTATAACTCGATGACATATGGTCAGTTGCACCACAATCTAGACACCATTTTGACAGTTTACTGTGATTTTGACTGATTTGAAACGTTTTAGCTTCTACAGACTTGACGCTGAAAGCAAATTTAGAATAACTTTGCGTGATATTACCTTCTTGTTCTGTCTTTTTCTTAAAACAATATTTGGCTATATGTCCAAGTTTTCCACAATAAAGACATTTAATGACAGCTTTTGATTTATTTTTATTTGATATAAGTTCCTTTGATATATCATTCATTTCAAAATTTGAAGAAGTTCGTTTCGTTCTTCTAGATTCTTCATTGATTAAAAATGATTTCACTCTTGCCACAGTTACTGGACCAGGCGCTTCGATTCCAACAACCAATGTGTCAAAATCATCAGACAATCCTGTCAGTAATATATGTGCTAACTTTTCGTCAGCCATACCATATCCAGCAGTATCTAATTTGAGAGCGATTCTTGTTATTCTTTCGAAGTAGTCTTGCATATGTTCCTCGATTTTTAAACGGGACAAATATAGTTTTAGTTTCAGATGGATTATATGTTTTAGCCCGATTGACGTATGTGCATTCTTCAAAGTCATCCAAGCTTGTTTTGCCGTTTTCGAATTATGAATAAATGATAATTGATTATCTTCCACTGTATTACAAATGACGCTCATGGCTTTTCTATCTATTCGGTTTTCTTCAGTTGTCATGTCCTCAGAAAACTCAGGATTAATTGCAATCCAAACTTGTTTTGCTTCCAAAAATATTTGAATGCTAAAAGCCCAATTCAAATAGTTTTCTCCACGGAGGTTTTCGAGTTTTACTTGTTCAGCCATTTTCTTTGTATGTCTCGAAAAAAAAAAAAAAAATCAGCAGATTCAGTTTCGAGGTATTTATCAATTTCCGCCTGGGCCCATAACCTGTTAGAGTATGTAGATGAAGCGAAGTTGATAAACCTTCGTTGATGAATCAAAATGAAAGATGATAGACATTTTTCAACATTAACTCTTTTATTATTTTTTGTTTGTAATATTTTATTTATTATCGCCTACTCGCGGTAATTTTAAATATATTATTTTGACAACAATTAATTAAAATATTTCATATTTTAACAGTTTAATATTAAATAAAACAGTATTCGTTACAACGAACGAACTGCGAACAATGAACTCAAATTTCAAATTTCTAGTTTTATGGAAATATACTAAGATTTAGCTGATGCTGCAGGTTGCAACTTACAATATATGTAAAATAACTTCAAGGGCTTATCTAATTTCTTCCTTCTAAAATTTTACAATAATTGTAGGATGTTGTTCTATTGTTTCTAATATATTGTCGTTGGATTCTTTTTTTAATATGTTCTCTTTTCGATACCATAAGTTTTTACATTTATTCTTATATTTGGAACATGAACATTATGATAATTAAAATGATGCAATATAATATGTAAGAATGATGGTTATTATTTATTTGTGATTCTTCTATTGGTGGAGCATTTTTGATTTTTATATAAACTGGTTTTATATCTTTTAGTTAAATCTGACTTAGCGATTTCAAATTATTGGAGAGGTTGAAATTTTCAAATTGTATTTCTTTATATGTTTCTTGAATAACATTGAATCTTACATCCTTCTGTTAATTTATATTTGTATATTCCTTGTATATTTTTATTCAAAATAATTGTTAGACAATTAATCTGAATTTGTTGTTCGTTGGGTCTTATAATTATTAAGTCGTTCGTATTTTCTATTTGTTCCCAACTGTTTT
The DNA here is from genome assembly GCA_944039245.1 of Nebria salina. Classification (NCBI taxonomy): domain Eukaryota; kingdom Metazoa; phylum Arthropoda; class Insecta; order Coleoptera; family Carabidae; genus Nebria; species Nebria salina. Next base: position 9,887,992 of record OX063270.1, read on the forward strand.
CTAATTTAACTTCATGATATAAACAACCATCGTTCTTTTGGTTCCATACAATATTCCTAAAACATTTATTAATTTTAATATATTGACTATTACACTAGTGTAAATTACTTATTTGAATACATTTATCAGTAGTATATTTATTTCCATTATCTAGGTAGTATATACTTTGTTTTTCATTAAGCATAATAAGAGAATTATTTTTGTAGACGGGAATAGGGGTAAATTGGTGTAAATGATAAGTATTTAAAGTGTAAATAGGAATATTTATTATGTAGTGTATTTGATCTCTATCGTTTCTACAATAGCTTTCAATAATTTCATTGAACAGCCAAATATCTTTTTTTTGTCTTAATTGTTGTAGGGTTTTAGAACTTATGATTCTGGTGTGTAATTTTCTTAGGCTACAGAATGTTAGGCTTACTTCGCTTTGTTTGCATAAGTCGTTCATGTTATGTGAAAAGAATATTAATTTTTGAAATTTATTTACAGTGTCAATTCTGCCTAGCCAGTCAAAATATAAAATGTCTCCTATTTGCGTTTATAATTTATTTTCATTACTTTCAATGTTCTTTATTTGTTCATTAAATTTGTCAATAATTTCTCTGCTTAATTTTAGGTTTTGGTCATTTTGTGTTTGTAGTGTCTGTTTGTTTTAATTTATTTGTTAGAGAAGTCTATCATATCGTTCTCCGTCCGAAGCGTCTAGGTTACCGGAAATATATTTTATGATACTACCTAATCCGTTAAGTAGACCGCGTTTTGTTCTTTTGTGAAAAAGTTTTTGAATTTGATTTTCCAAATCGTCATGAATAAAGGTTATTATGTTTATGTTTTCTTGGAATATTCCCTTTTCGTTCTATATTTGTTCCAACAGACTAGCTTTTAATTTTGTTACTTTTATGAATTATTGATAAATGGGGGTAATGTTATAATTAAAGTAAATAATTTGTTCCGAAGATCTTATTTTACATTGTCCTAAATCAGCTAGGTGAAATCCGTTTTCTTGTGAGATATGTATCAATTGGCTACGCATCTGAAACATTTGATTGTTTGAATCTATTTATCCGAATGTTTTTCGGGCCTAGTTTGTCTCTGGTTTTTACTTTTCCTAATATTGGGTCATAATCTTCTATTTTTATTTTTTTAAACAATGGTTTTTTAAATTTCTTTAATAATATAGGAATTTGTTTAGCAAACATTTCTTCTGGTATCTGTGAGGGATTATCATTGCCTTTGAAACGTTGTTTTTTCTCCGTTTCAATTTTTATTTTAATGACTTCAAACAGTTGGTTGTGGTAATCCTTATATTGTTGGATTTAATCTTCATTTATAAATGGAATTGTTCTGAAAGGTATTTCGTTGTTTTTTCCAAATAGTATTTCGTTGGGGGTTAATTTTGTAATAAAGTGTTGTGTATTATTGTAAGCTTATTTAACTTGTTCCAATTTTTCTAGCAATGTTTTATTATTGAACTTTTTATTTTGTTCAATTAAGGGGGATTTTGGGTTCAATATTTTCAAAAAATCGATTTTTTTTTTGCATGAAATCAAAGCTAAACTTGTCTAGAATATGTGGGTAAAAGGATATTTCGATATAATATTCAACGAATTGGTAGCGGTGCGAGAGCAGCCATCACCGCCAGTTAGCGCAATGCGGAAATGGAGGATTACGAGGATGAAGTAATCTTTTATGGCGCTGGAATTGCTGATTGAATGTTTGTTAACAATTCCAAATCTGACCACTGATTCGTATTCAGCTACCCCAAAAACTCTTGAATCTCGAATTTCATAAATTTTGATGAGTATGAGTTTTTTGGTCCGCCGTATTGGATCTGCCATTTTGAATTTTTCAAATTTGACCTCATATTCCTATTCAGCAACCCGGAAAACCTAGATATTGACTATTGCTTGCGAATTTTCCGCCGAATACTTTGAATTACACAGAAAAAATGTTTCGCAAACTTTAAACGCGTTTTTCTCGAAACTACATTTTTCAAAACTGCGAGCACTCTAGCTTTTTAACGGTTCAACCAATTGACTTCGTTCTTTGCTTCCCTTATTGAAAACACTTTTCTTCATGGAATGAACTAGACTCAAGGAGAAATGTGCAATTTTCGATTTTTCACAGCCTGTCAAAGTCAAAAAATCGACCGAAAAAAACGACTTTTTTTTCAAATGCCCGCCATTTTGTCAAATTTTGAGATTTTTCAAAGATTCTAGTTCATTACATTTTCTGAACTATACTCTTCAAGAAACTGAGCCGATTTTCTTTCTAGGTGACGATTTGCGACCTCTAGGCTGCTCGCAGTTTTGGGAAGTAACCGCCGGGCAGCCGCCATATTGGACGCCATTTTGGTTTTTTCCCAGTTGTAGAGCAAGAATGAATAAAGATTTGACAAAAAACCCAGGTCTCTTACTCTTACCAGTTCCCTGGAAAAAAAATCCAAAGTTTAGGTCAATTGAACTGGAAATCCCCCTTAAGCGCAAGTGCTCTAGGAGAGTGGAATGTAATCTTTCAATTGCATGGCCTTTGGGGTTGTTTACACAAGTTATGTGGCTTTCTATGTTATGTGATCTGAGTAAGTTCTGTACGAGTCTTCCTTTAAAATCAGGGCTGGAGTCCATTATGATTTTTTTTTGGTATAGTGAATGTTTGAAAATATTTTGGATATTGATTTCATGTTGTTCATTTGTTGTAATATCAATGAAGTAAATTACCATAACTACAACGAATAACAGTCGAAGACATATATACAACAAATTATTTCAGTTGTCATATTTATTTAATTGTATCAGTTATTTCAATATAAAAAGTTATCAAGTATCTCTAGTGTATTCTTTAGCAATTTACAACAGGTGATGGGCCCAGGGATGGCATCAAACATTTATCAAATTGAAAAACTCGACGCCAAAAATTTTGAGTCATGGAAGTTACAAATTAAAATGATATTGATCCACTCTGATTTGTAGGAGTATGCAGCAGGTATTTTATTGAGACCGTCCGAGCCATTTGAAATTGTATCTTGGGATAAAAAAGATAGTAAATCTCTTGCTACAATAATATTAGGAGTATCCACATCATTGCTGATTCACGTAAAAAGTTGCAAAATTTCAAAACTTGCATGGGATATTTTGGATGACGTTTTTCGTCCTAAAGGACCAGCAAGAAAAGTCTCTATTGTTAAACAATTGTTACATATCAAAATGAAGAATGATCAGAACATTCAGGAACATGTTACTAATTTTTTCGAAATAATAGATAAACTAACAGAAATTGATTTTAGTATACCTGATGAATTTCTATGTATTCTGTTGCTATGTAGTCTGCCAGATGAATATGACATTTTTCGAACTGCAATTGAATCACGAGACGACTTACCAGATCTTCAAACATTAAAAATAAAGATAATTGAAGAAGGTACTAAAAGACAGGAAAAATCATCGGAGGTACTGGATGAAAACGCATTATATACAAAATATGTCAATAATGTCAAGAAAGATAAATCAAAAAACTTTATGTTCAAATGCAATTATTGTAAGAAAAAGGGACACAAAATTGCAAATTGTTGGTTTAGAAAAAGGTACATTAATGCTAAAACATCTATTGTCACTGAATTAAAAACGGATGCTGCCTTAGGCATGAAATCCAAATTGAAATCGAAGATCCTTCAGCGAGATGAATGGTACATCAAATTAGAAGCTCTAGAAAATAAATATGTACAACTTGATAATAATCAATCCATATCAGTAAGTGGAATTGGAACTGTACTTATAAAAGCAAAAGTAGGTAACATGCTGAAGAACATCACACTAGTTTCAAAACATGCTGACGAACATCACACTAGTTTCAAAACTACAAGGTAACCTAATTTCATTAAGTAAAGTTACAGATCGATCATATACAGTAAAATTCATTAAAAATACTGCTACAATAAGTGATAGTAAAAATGATTTACTTATTGCTGATAAACTAGATCATCTATATCAAGTGCGATTAGTAAAAGATTACGCAAAACTCATTACAGATAAGAAGGATATAAGAAAAAGGGAAATTGCCTTTTTATGGCATAATAGATTTGGGCACTTAAATATGGGGCAAATGAATTTTCTACAAAGCAAAAATATGGTACAAGGATTAACATTTCAAAATGCAAACGCTATTACTTGTGATATATGCTTGAAGGGAAAACAAACTCAACAAAAATTTCCAAAAGAAGCTTCAACACGAAGTAATAATATATTACAACTTATACATAGCGACATATGCGGACCCATTAAGACCGAATCAATTGGCGGAGCGAAATACTTCGTAACCTTTATTGATGATAAGCCAAGGAAGCTATCTGTATATTTTCTAAAAGCCAAAAGTGATGTTTTGGATGCTTTTAAAAAATTCAAGCATTTATCTGAAAATCAAACAGGACAAAAAATTCAAATCTTGCGAACAGATAATGGACCAGAATATTTGATTATCAATATTTAAAAATACTTGGAAGATAACGGCATCACAAGACAACTCACTGTAGAGTATACGCCACCACAAAATGGAGTTGCAGAGAGAGCCTACCGAACACTCACAGATATGGCACGATGTATACTTTTACAAGCTAATTTACCACCGTCTCTTTGGGCTGAAATGGTAAACACAGCAGCATATATCAGGAATCGCTGTCCTATAAAAATTTTGGAAGAAAAAACAACAATGGAAATTTGGAGTGGACTTAAGCCAAACGTAGGACATTTTAGAAGAATTGGAAGAAAAGTTTATGCCCTGCAACATAATCGAAACAAATCTAAATTTTCTCCAAAAAGTAAAATATATACATAAGTTGGATATTCTGAAGAAAGTAAAGCTTATAGATTGTGGTCAAAAGAAAAACCTCGTTCCATAATAAAAAGTCGAAATGTCAAGATTTTAGAACCTAACTTAGAAGTACTTGAAATGCCAAAACAAGAACTATTTGACCTTACGCAAATTGAAGAAAATTATGAGGAATGTTCAAACGAAAACAATGATGTCCAAGATGAACTAGAAAATCAAACTGAAGATCTAGATACTCAAACTAAAGAACTAGATCCTCAAACAAAAGTAGATAACCAAATGGAACCTTCAAAAAACCGAGGTAAGGGAAGACCACGAATACTAAGAAACGGTCGAAAAGTAAGACCACGGAAAGAATATTGCCAAAAAGTGGAGGAGATTAGTATAATAAAAGATCCAGAATCTGTAAAAGAAGCATTGAATTCAAAACAATCTTCAGAATGGAGGAACGCAATTTGTGAAGAATATAAATCATTGATTAAATATGAAACATGGGAATTAGTAAATTTGCCAAAAGGTAGGAAAGCCATCAACTGTAGATGGATATATAAAACAAAAAGGCATGCAGATGGTTCGATTGATAAATATAAAGCAAGATTAGTAGCGAAAGGTTGTTCACAAGTCAGAGGAATTGATTATTTGGAAACATTTTCTCCAGTAGTACGACATAGCACTCTTCGACTTCTACTTGCACTTGCAGTTGAATATAATTTACATATTCATCAAATAGACGTAAATACAGCTTATCTGAATGGAGATTTAGATGGAGAAATATTTATGAAGCAGCCAGAAGGATTCATCAAGGAAAATCAAGAATATAAAGTATGTATATTAAAGAAATCTTTGTATGGTTTAAAACAAGCAGATTTGCAATGGTATAAAAAACTTACAGAAAATTTAAAGATATTGAAAATGAAACAATTGATTAGCGATCAATGTGTTTTTATACAAAATGATGCAGAAAATATCATTATTTTAGCTGTTTATGTTGATGACATCATCATTCTTAGTGACAGCTTGATTATACTTAACAATTTGAAAATAAAATTAAGCAATATATTCAAAATGAAGGACCTTGGCGAACTTCATTTTATATTGGGAATAGAAGTACAAAGAGACAAAGAAAATGGAACCATATCTATGCAACAAAGTAAATATATTGAAGATTTACTGATAAAATTTAATGCAAAGGATATTAAACCAGCTTCAACACCTTTGGATCCCAGTACAAAACTCTCAAAAGTTCCAAAAGTTGACGGTGAAAATGTACACGTAAAACGTGAAGATTATCAAGCACTAATTGGATCACTTATGTACTTGATGGTTTCAACTAGACCTGATCTAACATACGCAATCAGTTTACTAAGTCAGTTTAATGAAGAACCTAAAAAACAACACATGAATACAGCAAAACGTATCCTTCGATATATAAGAGGTACAAAGAATTATAAACTTGTATATAAAAGAAATAATCAACCAATCCTTGGATATGTAGATGCTGATTGGGCTGGAAATATAGACGATCGAAAATCGTACTCCGGTAGTACTTTTATATATGCAGGTGGAGCGATAAGTTGGGAATCAAAAAAACAAAGTACTGTTGCTCTTTCAAGTACGGAAGCTGAATATGTCGCTCTCACTGAAGGAACCTATAAAAATATTAAATGACAACCAAAGTGAAAATAAATTAGTACTTAACGCAAATTTTCATGCTAGAACAAAGCATATTGATATAAAGTATCATAATATTCGCGAAATTATTCAAAGGAATGAAATTATCGTGGATTATTTACCGACAGAAAATATGACAGCAGATATACTAACAAAAGCACTAGGACCAAATAAACAAAAACATTTTTGTACAGAACTTGGAATAACATCAAAAAAAACTATCCATTCATTGAGGGGAAGTGTTGTAATATCAATGAAGTAAATTACCATAACTACAAAGAAAAACAGTCGAATACATATATACAACAAATTAATTAAGTTGTCATATTTCTTTAATTGTATCAGTTATTTCAATACAAAAAGTTATCAAGTATCTCTAGTGTATTTTTTAGCAATTAACAACATCATTTGGTATCAAATAGTATCTTAATTCTTTGAGAAGTTTGTCTAAATTTTTTATTGATAGTTTTTCGTTATGTTTTTCTTTTGTAATTAGATGAAATAGTGTTTTATCATTAGTGTGTCGCATAATTAGATTTTTATTTTAGCTTTTTTGATTGTTACAATATTCTTTGCTCTGAAATTGGTCGTTTATGTCTTTGGCTAGTCCTTTTGCCATTTCGAAATCTTTTGATATGCAGTGTGCAAATATTTTTGTATTTGTCACGTCTCCAATGTATTTAATAATTTGCGTATCATTTCTTTGTCGTAATAAATTAACAGCAATAAAGTTCATTTTACCTTGTAAATATTCTATTTAAAAATTATATTCATTTAGTTCTATTTTCCATCGCATAAGTTTCTGATTCGGGTTCTTCATATTGAATAGCCATTCAAGAGGTCGGTGATCGGTTGTAATGTGAAATGTTCTCCAATATAAGTAAGGACGGAAATTTTTTATAGATTGGATTATTGGAAGTAGTTCTTTTTCTATTGTGCTGTAGTTTTGGTCAGCATTATTAAGTGTTTCGAGAAATATGCTACTGGCATCTCTTTGTTATTTTCATTATCATTCTTTTGAAGTAATACGGAACCTTTTGCAAAGTCTGAGGCGTTGGTTGTGACGATAAATTCTTAATTAAAATTGGGAAATTGTAATATTAGTGACGTAGTTAAAATTCCCTTACATTTATTAAAACAGTTTCTATATTGTTCATTATAAATATCAATGATTTGACCATTTCGTAAACAACGAGTGAAAGGTTTCGTTAATTTTACAAAGTCAGAAATAAATTTTCGATACCAGCCGATAGTACCAAAGAATTGTTTTGTTTCCTTTTTCGTTTTAGGAATATTTTAATTCTTAAAATTTTCAACTTTTGATGGGTCGGTTTTAATGCCGTCTTGCGAAATGATATAACCGAGGTATTTGGTTTGATGTTGTAAAAATTCGGATTTATCGATTTGTATTTTATAGTTTATTGTTCTGAGTTTTTCGAATACTAATTTTATGTTTTGTAAATATTCGTCTAATATTTTTCCGTGAATGATTATGTGTTAAGTTTTATGAGGTAAATATTTACATTTGAATACTATGGTTTTACATAACAGTCTTTAGTTACAAAGTTTTTTTATTGTCTTCTTAAAATAAACAGGAAAAGATCGCAATTGTTTGTTTTCAGAGTTGCCAACCTTTACACCCGACTGGTGACATGGAACGGATTGAATTTTGCCGCGAATTTCAAACTCCAACACTTCCCTCGTTACGTGGAAAAATCAGCCATACCCAAAAGTCCCATGCATTTTCGGTACTTTGGTCCTGGTAGACCCTTCGTCAGGATATCGGCACTCATGTCCTCGGTGCGTAGGTACCTCAAGGTAATATCGTAGTCCCGTAGTGCTTCGCGTACGAAGTGGTGACGAATGTCAATGTGGTTTGTGCCTGAGTGGAACACTGGATTCGAAACCAACTTCTGCGCCCCAAAATTGTCGCAGGAAATAGTCATCCTGGTGACCATCGTGTTGAGACCCAGCTCCTTCAGGAGCAGATGGAGGTAGATCCCTCCTTGACTGACTCCGTGATGCTCATATATTCAGCCTCGGTGGAGAAGAGCGCCACAGTCTTTTGTTTGCTGGACTCCCAGGTTATTGCAGCTCCTCCAAATATGAAAGCAAAACTTCTATAGGAGTGCCTGTCCTCCGGATTACTGCTCCAGTTGGCGTCAACTAGTCCAGTTAATTTTTCACCCGTCGACCGGTAGACCAACCCCAAGTTCCTCCTCCCTTGTAGATAACGCAGAACACGTTTCGCCGCTATCCAGTTGACGTGTTGGTGACAGTCGTTGAATCGGCTCAACCAGCTCACCGCATGTGCGATATCGGGTCGAGTGCTCACTCCCAAGTACGTTAGGGAACCAACTAACTCTCGATATGGAACACAGGTTGCGTTTTCTTCGCAGGTTTGTGTTAACAGACATTGGCGTTGAGACCGGCTTACAATCGGCCATGCCGAAACGTCGATGAATTTCCTCGATGTGGCCACGCTTTCGTATTGCCAAGCCGCCTCTTTGTTTGGCGAACTCCATGCCAAAGTAGTATTCAACCTCCCCGAGGTCTCGGATCTGAAATCGTTTCAAGAGGCCACTCTTTATGGAGCGGATGACGTTAGGGTCACGTGACATGACCAGGATATCATCGACGTCAACCACGACTAGAACTACGTCTCCCCCTGAACCTCGGAAATACAAGCAAAGGTCGGAACGGGTTTGCGTCAGCCCCAGGTCCCGCAGCACGGGATTTAGCGTCTCATACACCAGCACCTGCCGGCTTGACGGAGAACATAAAGTGCCTTTTTGAGGAGGCATACTTTGTCTCCTCCTCTCAGGTCGTGAAGCATTCTCATTGCCATGTCTCTCATGTTGCCATCGCTATCGGTATCGGCGATGTGCTGGAGCATTCGGTTGGTCAACTGTGGTACCTTTATGTGGATGTCCTCCGACTACATTCCGTTAAGATAAGCTGCAGTGATATCCAGCTGGTGAATCTGCAATCCAAACTCGGCGGCGAGAACTGTGGCAAGTCGGACCAAGCTCAGTCGTGCGACTGGTGCAAAAATCTTATTAAAATCCATCCCAGGTCGTTGAGTAAAACCCTGAGCGACGACTTTAGCTTTTCTGCGTTGAATAGTTCCGTCTGGACCATATTTATTCCTCAGCGTCATCCGCCTGCCGACTAGGCGCCCTGACAAAGGACGCTCTACAATTGCCTATGTTCTGCTATTGATTAGGGACCTGAATTCAATGGCCCTGGCGTCGAGCCACTCGCTGGCGTCGGGCCCCGTAATAGCTGATTTTAGATCAACTTCCAACAGAAAACAGGATTCGATGAATGCGATATTACCCTCTCTCTTACTGATTTCCAACTTGCCTCGACCTGATTTCCCAGTCTTGGCTTTCTTGGGTCGTCCTGGTCCCCGCTTCGGAGGGGTTCCAGGTTGGCTGCAAGCAATGGGCGACGTTTCGTCGGTGGTGATGGGCACATTGTCTAATCCAGCTTCTTCCTTGTCGTCGTCTCGTTCTTTTAATAAACTCTCGGTATCCTCGATGTCGTCCAGCTCGTTCGAGGGCTGCGGTGACGTCGGTGGGATCTTGACCTCGTAATGATATTCGGATCTCTCTGGGTTCATGGTCTTCTTGAGGAACTTGACGTCTCGCGTGACCTCAACTTTGTGCTCGCTTGGGATCCAAACTCTGAACCCCTTGCTTTCCTCAGAGTACCCGAGGAACACGCCTTCGCGTACCCTTTCATCGAATTTTCCTTTCTCGGGTGAATTTCCCAGGACAAAAACTATGCTGCCGAACTCTCGAAGATGCTTAAAATTTGGTTTCTTTCCGTAGTGCATCTCAAAAGGCGTCTTGCCGTCTAGTGGCTTTGATGGACTCCGGTTTCTCAAGTAGTTCGCGGTTGCGACAGCCTCGGCCCAAAATGACCGAGGTAAACCTGATTGGATGAGTAGGCACCTCGCCATTTCAACCAGTGTTCTATTCATGCGCTCAGCAATCCCGTTCTGTTCCGGATTGTTTGCTACAGTCAGGCGATGTTGAATTTTATGCGCATCCAAGTAATCGTCGAAGCTCCTGTTTCTGTTTTCTGTCCCATTATCCGTTCGCAGATACTTAATTCGTCCGCTCGAGTTCCTCTCCATCATAGCTTGGAATTTCTGAAACTCACACAATACCTGGTATTTCTTGCTCAAGAAACGAAGTTCGCACCATGTAGAGTGGTCATCGATGAAGGTAACGAATGATGTCGCCTTTCTCAATGACTCAGTCCTCATTGGTCCTCATAAATCGGAGTGCACCAGCTCCAGCAGTCCAGACTGCCGATTGGACTTTTTCGGGAAAGGGGCACGGATCTTCTTTCCTCCCGTGCAAGTGTCGCATACGAAACTATCCGTGAGTAGCAGTTTCTCGATTCCAGCAACCGTTCCCCTCCGGATCGCTTCAGTAAGGTCCGTTACGTTGAGATGACCGAGGCGTTGGTGCAACAGTCGCAGCCTGTCCGCGTCGGAGAGTGAAAGGGGCTGCGGTTCGATCGTAGCTATACATTCATCGTACTCGCTCGTTTGAACGATATACAGCCCGTTTGAGCGTTTTGCGGTTAGGATCTGATGACCGTTAGTACTTATAATTTTTGCGTACTCACGTTCAAATATGACTCGGCATCCCTTGTATGTTATTTTACCAACTGACATCAGGTTGGTGCGTACATCGGGGACACACGTGTCCAAAAGCTCTAGCTTCTTTGTGACGCCCGCGTTCTCTGCCTGTAGCCGTACCCTTCCGCGTGCTTTAATTTCTGTTGAGGCGTTGCTGGCTAAGTGTAGCTTCTCGGTTCCCACGATCTGTATTTTTAGGAATTTATCTGGATCCCTGCATATGTGGGATTAACATCCGCTATCGAGAAACCACCATCCTCGTCAAGTGACGCTGGTGGCTTCGAGTGCTAATTCGTTATCTCCGATGTGTCTTGAGTCGTCTCCGGGCTCAACCGATGCGTGGAAGAGAAGATGTTCCGCGTTGTTTGCGCTGTGTGTTAGGTTGTTGCCGTCTCTCCTCGCATTCGATCTACACTGCGAAGCAATGAGTCCCAATTTCTTGCAGCGGCAGCATCTGACCATGCTAACGTTCTTGTCTGGCAACTTCGAGTCCTTACTCCTATACGCGTTTCGAATTGACTTGTGGAACTTCCCGGCTAGCAAAGCGTTCGAGACCGAGGTCTGGCATTCGCTGTTTCGCGCATCTGCCTCTTCCACAACTTTCACGCCTAACGTTTCTGGTGAAGGTAATTCGTCTCTTGACGCAATGGCGCAACGGAAATTTTGGAAACTCGGTGGTATGCTGTATAACAGCATAATTGCGAGCAAGTTAGAATTGATGTCTACCTCCATCTCCACCAGTTTGTCAACGGCATCAAAGAATTTTGTGAGGTATGTGCGAACAACTTCGTCTTCGCTCATTCGCTGCAATGTTAGCTGCTTCAATAGGGTCGCCATCCGAGCAGGACCTTTTGTCAGATTAATACTTTCCAGTTTTAACCATACTGACCTCGCAGTGTCGCAGTTCTTAATCTGCTTCAACTCCGTCGCGCCGATCGAAAGGATGATGTCAGATTTCACCTTCTCGTCCTGGATCTCCCAATGTTGTGCCGCCGCAACTGTACTCTGATAAACCGCATTAACCTCCGGTTTCACCTGCACACCGTTTACATAGCCCCACGCATCATTCTTCTCGAGTGTATCCGCCATGTATCATAGTTACTCTTGTTGAGTGGTTCAATTCTCCCGGCCGCGTACATCTCGTGATCGTTTCTTGCAAGGTGAGGTTAAGGGAGCACTTGGCTCTGGGTTTCGTAAGATTGCTAAGTGTTCGTCGTTCGTATCGCTATGTCTGGGCCCATAACCTGTTAAGTTTTATAAGGTATATATTTATATTTGAATACTATGTTTTTACATAACAGTCTTTAGTTACAGAGTTTTTTTATTGTCTTCTTAAAAGATACCGAAAAAGAACGCAATTGTTTGTTTGCCAACCCTTACACCCGACTGGTGACACGTAACGGATTGAATTGTGCCGCGAATTTCAAACTCGAACATTATGGCGTCCAAGTAGCCTAGGCATACTTTGTTAACTAAGTCTCCTTATGCGATATTCATCATTCTCTGAAATGTTGCCGGGGCATTTTTTAAGCCGAATGGCATGCGAACGAATTCGTAATGTCCGGACGTTGTGGAAAATGCAGTTTTTTCGATATCATCGTTATTCATTAGAATTTGATGGAAGCCAGAATGCCGATCGCGGGACGTGAAATATTTTGATCATCCTATATGATCTAACAGGGTGTCTATGTTCGGAATTGGGAAACGATCGCCTTTTGTTTTTGTATTTAATTCACGGTAATCAATAACTAATCTTGTCTAATGTTTACCAGATGCGTCTAATGTTTTCTGTACAATCCAAATAGGTGAATTCCAAGAGGAATGTGAAGGTTGTATTACATTTTCTTTCAGTTAATTTGTGGAAGTCTATAATTTTTTGTGTTTATAGAAGTTTTGATTGATTATTTCTTCATTAACTATAATGTAATGTGCACAAATATAAGTGTTGAATAATTTTTCGTCTTTTTTTGAGAATAGGTTTTTATATTCTCTAATGACTAAGTTTATTTTTTGATTTTCTAAATTGTTGAAATTTTTGTTTCAAACTTGGATATTATTGTTTTTTTTTGAATAACTTTGTAGTTTTCTTTCTTTTCCTTGTAATATAATAATGGTTTTTAAGAAGTCAATTTGTATTTTTAAATCTTTAAACGCTTCTAAACCTAGAAGTAGGTTGTATTCCTAATGAAAATTATCTATGTTACATTTTAATGGAATTTTGTTTAGATTTAATATGACATATTCGTTTGTTGTGGTTTTCTCGTTTACAGTTTTAAAAGTGCATTTTTCCTAATAAGTTTTCATGTTATTTGTTCTTACTATTTCCGGAGTTATTCAATTTATACTAGAGCCTGTATCAAAGAGAATAATAAAATTTTTCATTTTTAACGACGGTAGGTGATAAGTTATACTTGACATTACTTGTTTAATGTGTCCTCGCCGTTTTCGAACTCTAAAAAAGAATTTCGTTTTCAGATTTGTGGTCAAGTTGTTCTATTTCTGTATCGTTAGTTCCGTCAAGGTTATAATTCTGTTTTATGGTTTATGTTGACATGGTTTGTGTCAGAGGGTACGGGGAGTTAGAAGAACCATAGCCACCAATGGAGAGAGTTTATGGCAGTAATCTTGAAAATTTTTTAAATGACGCACTAACACGAGATGTCGTGGTATGCAATAAAATAGAAAAATTTAAAAGGATTAACTGGTATATAAATTTAATTGATAGCGATGTTGGCTCTCGTTGAAATATGTTGAATAAAATAATAATAAAACACTTGTTGAGTTTCAATTGGTATATTTAAAATATTTATACGAATTTCGGCTTATAAGGCCATCATCACAATATGAATACAAGATACACTCAAGATAGTACAGGTGTACAAATGAGTGGGCTGACAAGAAAGGATTGAAGCGGCTTAAGAAGCGGTGATGTATATAGTTCTAGTTGGTCGTTCATTAAATCCTTTCCTTGGGAAACGGCTTGATGGATCTCAAAGGCTTCTAATACGGTCATCTTTATTCCTTTCTTGCTAACGTGTAAAATCCTTAGGTTATTAATATCAAATTGGTGGTTGTTGTCTAACATGTGTTTGGAAACATTGGAATCATATTTCTTGAGACGTCAGGATCTCATATAATGAACTGTTATTCGTTTTTAATTAGCTTATATTTCTAACGTGTGTTTTTAATCGTTTTGAATTGGAATTGTGAGTTTGTTACTTTTGAGAAATTTCTTTTTTTGCATGTAAGTATTAAATCTCAAATAAATAGCAAAACTTTGAAATGGAGTCTTTAATAATTTGTTCGTAGTATGCCCTTCCAAAAATGATCCTGCTGTATTCCTGTTTGCTTTGATAGAGAAGAACGGCTTGCAAGTTTTCCAAAACTCAGAGCATTTGTCCATATATAGTTGAAAAAATTCACTATCTGCACATGTTCATGGAGCTACTTATGTGGATGTAATGATCAGGAATGGATCACTTTATTGCTTGGAGATTTCTATAAGAATGATAAATTATAAATATGCAGGGTGCTTATTTTTAAGTAATATCTATTTTAATTTTTATACAATAAGTAAGTACTGTAATCTTGGAGTAACTAATTGTTATAATGTCAAGATTCAGTTCGAATATCTGTTTTCCAATTTGCTTAGATCTACATGAATATACTATAATGAATGGTAGTTTTACCGAATGAACATTATTCTAGTCATTATAAAAAACTATTCAAATTCGAGTGAAGGACCAAATAAAAACCGTATATTATTAATATATAATAATAAAAACATGTTGAATAAAATAATAATAAAACACTTGTTGAGTTTCAATTGGTATATTTAAAATATTTATACGAATTTCGGCTTATAAGGCCATCATCAGAATATGAATACAAGATACATTCAAGATAGTACAATATATATAGTAATTACCGTGTTCAGGTGTACAAATGAGTGGGGTGCCAAGAAAGGATTAAAGCGGCTTAAGAAGCGGCGATGTATATAGTTCTAGTTGGTCGTTCATTAAATACTTTCCTTGGGAAACGGCTTGATGGATCTCAAAGGCTTCTAATAAGGTCATCTTTAATCCTTTCTTGCTAACGTGTAAAATCCTTAGGTTATTAATATCAAATTGGTGGTTGTTGTCTAACATGTGTTTGGAAACTTTGGAATTATATTTATTGAGACGTCAGGATCTCATATGTTCTAAAAATCTTATATTGAAATTGCGTCCTGTTTGGCCTATGTA
This sequence comes from Nebria salina, assembly GCA_944039245.1. Classification (NCBI taxonomy): domain Eukaryota; kingdom Metazoa; phylum Arthropoda; class Insecta; order Coleoptera; family Carabidae; genus Nebria; species Nebria salina. The sequence goes on from OX063270.1 coordinate 9,903,385, forward strand.
CAAGAAATTACAATTATTACATTTTATTTCATAAATTCCACTCTGTTTTGGCAAATTTTGTTGTTAACAAGATGGTTTTTGATTGTGTTTCTATTATAAAAGGCGGTGGTTATGTTCAGAGGTTTGAGTTCTTTGGCAATTTTTTGGCTAGTTTGTCCTATAAAATTAATTTTACGGTATGTTCTGATGTTTTCTTCGTTGGTGGAATTGCGATAAATCTGTTTGGATAAGTCTAGTCTTTGTTTTCTGTGAATCATCTTGTCTATAATAAAGGGATTGTATCCATTGTTGCTTGCGATTTCTTTAATTGTATGAAGTTCAGCTTTGAAGTCTGATTCTGATAACGGTATTTTAAGTAATCTGTAAGTGAAGCTGTGAAAGGCCGATAATTTAATTTTCATGGGGTGATTAGATGAATACGGAATGACTGTGTCAGTATATGTCGATTTTCTATAAATGTTGAAGGCTAGTTTGCTAAGATCTCGTGTGATTGTTAGGTCTAGAGAATTGATTATTCTGTTTATTTCGTTTTCAATTGTAAACTGTATTTTCTGATTCAAGGAGTTGAGAAAGGCTAAGAAGCAGTCTAGTTGTCTGTATGTCCCGGTCCATAGGCAAATGATGTCGTCTACGTATCTGTACCACCAGCTTATTTTATTTAGATATGAGTTGTTTGAATTAAAAAGATTGATTTCGAAATCATCCATAAAAATATTTGCAAACAGGGGGGAAAGTGGTGAGCCCATAGGTAAACCATCGTTCTGTTTATATGTGTGGTTGTTAAAAGTAAAATAGTTTTGCTCGAGACATAGATTGATCAAGTTTATTAGTTCAAACCTTATGTTATTCCTGGTACAGTTAAGGTGTACTACTAAGATTGCTTTCAGATGCTTAATTGGGATCGAAGTGAATAAGCTACAAATGTCAAAAGAGACTTATTTACTATTAGCTGGTATGGATGTGTGTTCTATTTTCTTAATTAAATTTATACTATTTTTAACTGTATGTTTTGGTTTGAAATCTATATAATCGGGTAGCATGGAGTTTTTTACATAGTTTGTATGCAGGTGCGTTTGTGTATGAAACTACCGGTCTTATGGGATAACCTTGCTTGTGTAATTTTGGTAGGCCAAAGAAAATTGGTGAACCTGGGTTCATGGATATGAGTCTGTAATGACCAAACAGAACTATAAACATCGCCGCTTCTTAAGCCGCTTTAATCCTTTCTTGGTAACTCTGTCACCCCACTCATTTGTACACCTGAACACGGTAATTACTATATATATTGTACTATCTTGAATGTATCTTGTATTCATATTCTGATGATGGCCTTATAAGCCGAAATACGTATAAATAATTTAAATATACCAATTGAAACTCAACAACTGTTTTATTATTATTTTAAATGGTATATATATTTAATATATTTGCTTGTTATTTATCTAATCAAATTAAATTTCAAATGATTTTATACTGTTTATTTAAAAAAGATTATTTATGTATTTCTTAGTATGTGTATCGGAATCCATTATGCATTGCATAATAGATAAATGAACTGTTATTCGTTTTTAATTAGCTTATATTTCTAACGTGTGTTTTTAATCGTTTTGAATTGGAATTGCGAGTTTGTTACTTTTGAGAAATTTCTTTTTTTGCATGTAAGTATTAAATCTCAAATAAATAGCAAAACTTTGAAATTAAGTCTTTAATAATTTGTTCGTAGTATGCCCTTCCAAAAACGATCCTGCTGTGTTCCTGTTTGCTTTGATAGAGAAGAACGGCTTGCAAGTTTTCCATAACTCAGAGCATTTGTCCATATATAGTTGGAAAAATTCTCTATCTGCACATATTCATGGAGCTACTTATGTGGATGTAATGTATCAGGAATGGATCACTTTATTGCTTGGAGATTTCTATAAGAATGATATATTATAAATATAGAGAGTGTTTATTTTTAAGTAATATCTATTTTAATTTGTATACAATAAGTAGGTACTGTAATCGTGAAGTCATGGCGCTCTTGGAGTAACTAATTATTATAATGTCAAGATTCAGTTCGAATATCTGTTTTCCAATTTGCTAAGAACTACATGAATATACTATAATGAATGGTAGTTTTACCGAATGAACATTTATTTAGTCATTATAAAAAACTATTTAAATTCGAGTGAAGGACCAAATAAAAACCGTATATTATTCATATTTAATAATAAAAATATGTTTCTTATATTATTAGTATATAAATATGTGTATGTTATATAAAATTTAATTTACTGAATTATTAAAATTATTGGTATTGTTTAAATAATGTTTTTTATTAAGAGGTATCTTTGATACTTTTGCTTTTCGTGGAAACACGAAAAGTAAAAGTTTACCTATCCTTGTCTACCTAAAAAAAAAAACAGGCCCTCCGTTTTTTATGCGTAAACTGAACCATCAAGTCAAACTTTTTTGGAGGTATATAACATTAACATCCATCTCTTCCTACTCTCTGGATTGTGTCAAGCGAGTCTGTTGTGTCATGTTGAAAATTACGTTTTGTTTCATAGAAATTCTTCAAATTCTGTCTGGGTGCAAATTGTGTTGGTTGTTTATTAACTGTGTAAAATGGTATAGGTTTGAAAGGGAATTGTTGAGCAGGGAATTTCTTAGGAGGTATGCTGACTGAGAAATTTGGTTTTTCTTTAAATATAGGGGATTGATGCGTATAGTTGAACTCATTTCGCAAAAGAATTTCGCATTGTTCTAGGGATTGTGGTTTTTTTAAAATAAATGAACCCCGTATAGAAATTGGTAGTAGTGAAATAAAGTGTGAAACAACTTATTTTTTATTTTCTCTAATTATTGCATTTTTTTGAAGTTGATTATATTCTGTTAGAAGGATTTTTGATTTATATTGCGAAAATCTTTGCGAAATGGACTCTTTAGCTTTATCGGAATTGATTTTATTTCTAATTTGTAATATTTCTGGTAATATAGTCTCTGCCGTGTTTTTGTCGCAAAAATCAGTAGACATATACGTCTTCAATTCGACCCAAGTTGAGAATTTATTCTCTGATAATAATTCAGTGGCTTTGTGAGTTAGTTTATTTCTTATTAATCCAAACTAGTATGTTCGTCGGATGTCATTAATTTCTATGTTAGTTAATGCGAAAAGTACTTCATCTACAACGGATATGAAGTTGTTAAGAATTTTAATATTTCCGTCATATGAACGAATAATCTCTGACAGATTTATGAGTTCTGCTAATGTTGTAGTAGACATTGTTGAATATAAATTATTAAGTTGACTTGGTCTCAAAACAAATCTCTTTGCAAAGATTTTATTAGTTTGACTATTTTCGACTTCGGAATCTGAAGTTACGTGTTCCGATTCCGATGAACTACTATTGTTCATAAATATGTGTGTGTTGGGACTATGTCGGTCTCGTGATTCTTTTATTACTAGTCTTTGCAAGAAGTATCCTTTTGTGTAATAAAAGTATATGTAAATTATGATTTACTTACAATGGTAGTAATAATATGAGTGAGGAGGGATGTTTTACGGGCATCACCGGGTTCTTCTGGTCTTCTTGTTATCTGATTCTTCAAGAGGACAGCAGATATCTCTCAGGCTACGTGCACCGGTTGTGGAACAGCATGTTGCCATTCTGATATTTTCTTCTTTTAAAGATGGGTTGTGGGTAGACTGTTTAGCCTTTTACGTAGGTTTACAGAATAGCAAAGCGAAGAATTATATTGACCACACAATAACTTGTTTTTCGATGCAATCCTACCGACTGCGCCAATTAAATTCTCAATAATTAATTTAAATGAAAAAAATCTTTTTTACTTCGTATAATATTAAATACAACAGTATTCGTTTTGTAGACTTGCAATCGAATCATATTTCTAATGTTACGTGCTATTTATGCTGTTTCTAGTTTTATGGAAATATACTAAGATTTAGCTGATGCTGCAGGTTGCAACTTACAAAATATGTAAAATAGCTTCAAGGCCTTATATAAATTGTGTATATATATATATATATATATATATATATATATAATATATATATATATATATATATATATATATATATATATATATATATATATATATATAGATATATATATATATATATATATATATATATATATATATATATATATATATATATATATATATAGATATATATATATATATATATATATATATATATATATATTTATAAATATAAATATAAAATAATTTCTGGAAAATATTCAAACCGAAAGTGCCTGTTAACTATAGTTAGTTTTTGCGGTTTCTGCAATTACTCAAAGCAGAATGAAGTGACAAAAAATGTACTTTTGTAAAAATTTAAGGTTATATCTATTACACATAACTTTTGTTTGAAGATATTTTTTAAAAAGAGTAATTTTTGCAAAATAACAGCTATTGAAATTTCTTTTATTCTATTTATCGTATAACCTGTGCCGCGGCCAATTTTTACAAGAAAATGAAATTGAATTTGATTTTGACATTTAATGATCTGCTAAGAAATATATTAAGTGAAAGTATGTATCAAAGATTCTTGAATTAATAAATAATAGTAATGTTATAAATATATAACAAATGTCCTAACATAATATTTATAATAACAATATAGCATGCTAGAAAATAATGTGAAAATTAAATAATTTGGAATTTGACATTTAATATTTATTCTAAGAAATAATTTAGTGAAAAGGGGTTCCAAAGGTTAGTAAAATAATAACAAATTAGAAACATAGTCTAAATATGATCTAACCGAAGTGCGTATAAGAAAGTTCAGTGCATGACTGCAGATGTTTAAAAAGCTGATTTCTTAAATTTACCAATTCTGCGGGTGTCTTCTTTAATGAAAACTTACTGTTTTATTTCTAACGGGATTTCGTTTTTCTTTTTAATTCTCTTTAAAATTCTATTTATTTGTTGTTATTCTTTTTTTTTTCTGGATTAAAATTTGAATTATTTGTTCTTAAGCCCTGGGTGTGGGGTATGGTTTGTGATTATTCTTTCCATATAATATTTCGTTAGTGGATAATTTGGTTGCACTGTGTTTCGTGTTATTGTATGCCAAGACAGCCATTTCAATTTGTTCAGATAAGTTCTTTATCTTTAAGATTTCGGTTTGGTTAATTATTCTTATATTTTCAATGATGGTGGAGTGTACTCTTTCTATAATATTACTTGAAGGATTAATTGCATGTATTTAATATGACTTTTGATTTTATGAATTTTGAAAACTTCCTTCAAAATGTTATTTTTGTTTATTTTTTTTGTTAATTTTATCTGATTAGTGTTAATTTCGAAAATATTTTATTAAATGTTTTGAACTATTTTCGCGATTTTTTTATTTGGTAAATAAAATATTTGTAACATTTTTGAAAATTGGTCATACATTGATAAAAATTGATTTTTATCTGAAACATCCCAATTTATAATCTGAAATGATTTTTCTGGTGTTGGGCTTAAATTTTCGATTGCAGGAAGTGGTTTCCTATCACATTTATTTAATTTGCATGGTTCACATCAGTTTATAAATTCGGTTATGTCTTTAATCATTTTGGACCAGAAATAATAATAAGTTCTCACTGCATGTCAAAAGAAGGCTCCAGCAGTAAGTGCTGGTTGACTCTGACATAGCCAAAACGTCATGAAGTAAGTTTAGACACATGGTTAGCCAGCCGTATTTCCACAATAGTGGTTTTGTTTTGGCTTCATTTACTTTTGGTTGTATGAAAATGTCTGATTTTGTGCCAAATAATCATTTGCGTAAAATGTTTATATTTTTCTTTCATTCGAAGAGATCGCCGGCTGAAACGCTTAGACTTACAGACATAACTTAAAAAAGTTTGCTCTAAGTAAAACAACGAACCGTGATTGGTTCCGTTGCTTCGCTTCAAAGACGGTGATTTCGGTGTTGACGACCGTCCGCGTTATGGGCCAAAAACCTTCGATGCTGAATTGGAGGCATTACCCGATGAGAATCCATGCTAAACGCAGCATAAGAAGTTTTCCGTCAAGCCATATCCAAGCAATTAAAAATGCTTTGGGAATGCTTCAAAAGCGAGGAACTTGGGTTCCTTATGATTTGAAGCCAAGAGACGTTGAGTGTTGTTATTTCGCCTGTGAACAACGGCTCAAGCGGCCAAAAAATGGTTTTCTTAATCGCATTTTGACGGGTGATAAAATATGGATTCATTTTAGCAACCCAGAGAGATGAAAGTCATGAGGACTGCCCGGAAATGCTTCTACGTCGACGGCTTGGCCGAATAATCACGCTGTGACGGTTATGCAGTGTATTTGGTGGGACTAGCTTGGTGTTATATAAAATGAAATGATGAAACTAAACGAAACCATTACTGGGAAACGGTATTGACATCAATATATGCGATTAAGCAGAGCTCCGCAAAAAAAGGCTAAAATACGAGCAGAGGCACAAGATTGTGATTCTACAGCATGACAATGTTTGGGCTCACGTTGCCAAAACCGTTAAAACTTACCTGAAAACGCTCAAATGGGAAGTTTTACCCCACCTGCCATATTCCCCAGATATTGAGCCGTTCAATTCTTACTTGTTCCTCTTGATGGCACATGGTCTGACAGATCAGTAGATCAACTCAAATGAAGACACAAAAAAATGGCTTTATTCGTAGATAGCCTCAAAAGATGAACAGTTTTACCGTAACGATATGCGAGCTAAACCAAAAAGATGGGAGAAAGTAGCGGTATGCGGTGGAGAATACCTTGAGTGAAACAGTACTCTCCGTTCTTTCCCAATAGATGCTCAATTTTGGATAAAAAACGGCGGAAACTTATTTGTGCACCAAATAGTTCTTTTAATGCGTTTATTGTATCTATTATTCCCCGATGGCTTGTTATACCATAATAATATTCACTAAATATTTCAAACTGTTCTTCTTTATTTTCAATTAATTAAAGGCAATTAATTTAATGGTGTTTAAGTTAAATTTTTCTTTAATAAGTTGCGATGTCTTCTAAAGCTAAGTTATTTGTTTCGAACATTAAATATCAAATTTTGGGAACTATGTATTCCATTAGAAAATCGAGTATGTTTTCTCGATAAGTTTGATTGTTGAAACAACAAATGATTCTTTGTTTTTGGTGTTTAAATAATTTCGTTATTCTCTTTCAGGTTTCTAGTTCATGTAATTTTACTATGATTTGATTACTACCTATATTTAATCTGTCATTAGTATAGCATTTCATTTACAGGGCTTGAGTGGTTGGAATGAATTGTATTATGAAGACTTATTAATTCGGATATGTGATTATTTTCTTTTAGTTTATAGATTTTCAATTGAATATTTGTATCTCTAAATATTTTTCTATAATTTTACGTTTAATTTTATTTTTCAATTTTTTCTGAACCAGAAATCTGGTAAATTTATTTCACCTCATTCAGAATTAATTTATCTCTCATTTCTGTTAAAGGTTTATCGAAGTTTTTAAATTTTCTGCTTGAGTAATTAAATGGGTGAGTGTTTTATTGTTGCACTTTTTAAGAATAAGGTCTTTGTAGTGTATGTTTTTTTTAACAATAATTTCTACTATTAAAATTTTCATTTATTTGTTATGCCAAACTTTTATTAAAAGCTAAATATTTCGATATGAATAATGCGAAAGTATTTGCCTCTGTTGCATCTCTTTCCTTGAATGTAATTGTAGGTGGGTGTAGTTGGGTGCTCTACAGCCCAAACGGCAAAAGGGAAATTTATGAAATTTTAAACTTAAGATTTGTATGTGCCTGGCAAGAAAATCTTTCAGTTTTGAAATAAATATTCCGCCCAGAAGTGCATGTTTAGTCTAGTCATTTTTTGCTGTTTCTGCAATTACTTAAAAATATTTGCAGTTACAGAAAAATTGTAACAAAAAAGTTTATATTATGACATTTTGTACTTATTCTAAGAAATGCATTTAGTTTAAAAACCATCTAAGGATGAGTACAAATATTATAGATATCAGCAATTTGTATAACTTTTATTTAAAATTTTTATCTCAAACGGTAACGGCAACAAGAAAATGGCTCTTGAAATTTTTTACTATTATATTTATTTTAACTTTAATCTTATCATCTGCGCCTACCAATTATTTATCAAAAAAAACAAAACAGAATTAAATAATTTGAAGTTTGACATTTAATATTTATTCTAAGAAATATATTTAGTGTAAAAGTTTTCCAAAGGATAGAAACAATATTATAAATTAGAAAAGTAAGATAAATAGGTTGCGAATTAACCCAAATTCGTATAGGAAAGTTCAGTGCATGACACTGCAGATGTTTGGATTTAGTCGTACAAAATTATTGGCTATGATGTTCATCAATATATTTTAATCATGAAAATTTTAACGGCTTTATACGTTTTGACCTGTACTGAATCGATTCCGACTATATTTGGAATGACGTCTGTCTATGTGTCTGTGTGTGTTCTCTAAAGCCTACATGGTTAAAGCTAAAATTATGAAACTTTAAACCTAAAATTTGCATATGCCTAGTTTGTGCACGTTTTATTTTTGAAAAATAATAATCAAAGCGGTAGTGCCTGTTTACTCTTGTCATTTTTCTTTCAGTTTCTGCAATTACTCTAAAATGGTTACAGTTAATAAAGATTGTATGAAGAAAAATTGAAGGTATTTATACTTTGCACAGCTTTTGTTCAAAATTTCATTCCAAAAAGAGTACTGGTTTCAAAATAATGCCTATTTATATTTCTTCTAATTATTATATTTATTCATACATAAATCGTATCATCTTTGCCTGTTAATTGTTTAACAAAATGGACTTTAACAATTTGAAGTTTGACATTTTATATTTATTCTAAGAAATATAATTAGTGTTATTAGAAAAATATTGAAACTACGATATGAGTTAACCCAAATGCATATAAGAATGTTCGGTGAATGACACTCCAGGTGTTTCTTTTTTAAAACGTCTGTTTTTTTGGGACTATCCAGATTGGAGTAGACTAAAGTGAGAATGAATTTTGAATAACTTTTTCTTCAAGTATTGTTTATACATGTTCCTCTAAATGTTTCATATATTTGTGGAAGTCGATAATTTTTTGGATGAGTTGGAGTATTATCAGAAAGTATAATTTGAAGGACATTTGTATGAGATGTCTTACTATTTTTTGGAAAATATTGTTTAATAAGCTTATTTAAGCAAGTTTTTTCTTCAAGGTCCTCTATAACATTTTTGTTTTCTCTGCATAATTTAAAAAGTTTTATTTTTTCTGTTTCTTTTGTAAAATTTTAATTTATTTCTAGGTCTTAAAATGTTTCTACTCCCAATCACATGATATATTCTTTATGAAGTTTAAGCAAATAGCATTAAATCTGACGTTTATTTATTATTAAATTAAGATATTGTGAAAAATTAGATTTTACATTATGTCTTGAATATCAATTTTGTGAATGTGATTTTAATTTTAGGTTTTCTGCCTAAATTGGATCTGTAAAATTTATGGATGATTAGTATACTAATTGGGACTGGTATAAAGACATGTAATTTTTGGGTTATTGCAGATATAACGCATTCGTATGGTCTGTTTCTACACACAAAAAAAGATTCTTCATATTTTATTTCATTAAGTTATTCGTCTAATACATCTATTCTTTTGTCTTCCTTTTCTTCGATATTATAATTCTGAGTTGTAGTTTTGGCGGACATGGGTTGTGTTTGTTTTGTTATTTGTGTCATGGGCCTTGGTTGAAAAATTCTTTTTGTTTCATAAAAATGTTGTAAATTGCAAACTGTGGTCTGTGTGTATGTGTAAATTTGTATGCGCTCTACAGCCTAAATTTCAGCAACTTCTCAAAAATGGTTACAGTTAGTGAAAATTTATATCAACAAATATTAAAGAAAATTAGATTTCGCATAACTTTTGAAATTTCTTCTTATTATATATATTTTTACATACAACGTAACATCCTCGCCAGCAATTGTTTATCAAAAAACCAAAAAGACTAAAATAATTTGAAGTTTGACATTTTATATTTATTCTAAGAAATATATTTCGTGTTAAAGTGATCCCAAGAGTAGCACAAACAATATAATTTTCAAAAATGATGAAACTACGGTATTGTGTAACCCAAAAGTATATAAGGTAGTTCGGTGCATGACACTGCATATTTTTTAAAAATATTTTTGTTTTTCAACAGCATTTTTAATGTGTCTAATAAAATATTTTGAAATTGTAAATTAGCGATTACGAGTAAACTTGTCTCTGCGGTGGATTGATCAGTGATATTTTTGATGAGATGTATTTTTAGGTCTTCTTAAGTATTAATTGTAATTCTGTGTTATTTAGTGTAAATTGTTATTTAATTGATAAGTTAGAAGTAGTATGGAATCGTGCTTTGAGAACAATCTTACATGCGAGTGCCTTCTCAAGAGTTACTGAGTTGTTAGGGAAATTAGAATTGTTAAGTGTAAGCGATCAAATTTTATATGAAATTTTAATATTTATTTAATAGGTAGACAAGGGTAAGTTGCTATGGTATTTAAATATTTTTAAAAAGAAGGTATAACATCTACATAGTTATGATACTAGAAATAGGGATAATTGTTCTGTTAATAGTGTAATTTACAAACCACTAAAAATGCAACTTTTGGTTAAGGTCCCATTAGTTATAACGAGTTACCAATGTATATTAAAAAACCGAAAGTATTAATACATTTAAGGAAAGATTGTTAGTCAAATTTAAAAAAGAAAGTATCTAATTATGTTTGTAGAATTAAAGATTTGTTAATAATTGGCATTACTACATTGTACAAATAAATAAATTAATTATTTCCGAAATTATTTCCATTGCTTTTCTTATCATTTTATTTTGAATAATTTTGGATAAGAATTTTTTTGGATTTGCGTGATTATTATATCATTTAAACTTTATCTACAACCTGTAACAATCTATTTAAAACTTTTATGTTCCCGTCGTATTGAGGTATCATTTCAGTTAAGGTTTTTAACCCAGGCATATTCGTATTAGACATGCTTAATAAGCTAGGGCGTAATTTTATTTCAATATTATTTTAAGAAATTATATCTTCGTTTATATGTGAAACAGAAGAATAGGTTTTCTTTGGTCACTAAACATATAGTTTGTAAATGTGTTTGGGATTGTATTGGTCCCACGATCGATGTATTACTAGTCACAGTTATATTGATCCGTTTGGTGTAAATTAATTTATTTTATTACTTAGAGTGTACATATTAATATTACGAAGAGGTGATTATGAGTCATAGTTTTCGGGCTTTGCGTGTTCGTCTTGTGTAGTTGTTTGGTGGCAATTGTCTTTCTTTGAGAGAAACAAAAGGTATCTTTCACGTTGAAGGTGTTATCTGCTTTTACGAACAGCAAATATTCTATGTAGGCGAACGGCTTGGACGACGTGGTGCGTCTTTGCGACCAGATGGGCACTCTTTAGCTTTTTACGTTGATTTGTAGGATTTCAAAGCGAAGAATTTATATTCATCGCACAATGACTTTTATTGTGTTTCAATGTTTATCCTACCGACTAGTCGGATCAGCTTTTTTTTTCCACTTGCCAGTGTCATAACTAGAAATGTACGACAAATCACATTTTTGATCGAAAACTAGGTTGCGATACCAAGGATCGTGGTCGGTATTACTGATGGAGATGATGAAGGCTATGCGCGAGAGAGCATCCGGGACGGACTGCAGCTTAACTTTTCGGTATGCGACTTCAAAATCGTACTGCTGAAGTTTGACGGCCCAGCGAGCAAGTCTACTCCTTGGTTCCTTCAACATGTTCAGCCACAGAAGGAACGCAAGGCTAGTAGCGACTTTAAAACGTGATGCTTCAATATAACACCGAAATTACTCGACAGCCTAGAGTACCGTGAGGATTTCCAGCTCAGTAGCGCAGTAGTTTCGCTCCGCACCATTTAGCGACCGGCTGGCGTACGCGATAACCTTTTCTCCGTCGTCAAACTCCTGCGTGAGCACTGCTCCAACCGCGACCGAGCTCGCATCTGTCTGGAGGCAGAACGGCTTGGAAAAGACCGGGCAAGTTAAGATAGGGGCTGAAGTAAGGCAGTTTTTCGAGGAAGGGAAAGACTGCTCGCACTTGTCTGTCCTCTTCCAGGAAGAGCGTTTGCGGGTAAGATGGGTGAGTGGTGCGATTTTGCTCAAGAAGTCGGATATAAAGCGACGATACCACGATGCAAGACTGACAAAACGTCTAATGCCCTAAGTACACTTCGTTATTGGGAAGTTGACGATGGAGGCAACCATGTCCGGGTCGACGCGTAATCCGACACGATCTACTATGTACCCCCGATATTTTAATTCCTTTCTGGCGAATAAACATTTCTCGGGGTTTAGAGACAAGTTCGCTGCCTGAAGCCGAGCTTGTACCTTCTCCAGGACCTTGAAGGTGAGTTTGGAAGATTGGTCTAGGTAAACGAATACGTGTGGTTCCAGGTCAGGCCCCAATATGCGGTCTATTAACCGCTGAAAAGAAGCGGGCGCTCCACAAAGACCGAAGCACATGCGGTTGAATTGAAACAAGCCCCTTCCCGGAACAGTAAACGCAGTTTTCTTCCTACTAGATTTCTCTAGCGGAATTTGCCAGAAAGCAGATTTTAGATCGAAGGAGGAAAAGATAGGTAAGTAGGATTAAAATTTAAAGGCGTATCAGCCTCTTGGGCTATTCACGCCATAAACTATATTATGAAAGAAACTAACTAAATATATGTTATGTAAAAATAAAATTGTAAGCTTAATATCTATTCAATGTAAAATATTAATAAATGTATATATAAATAAATAAAATGTACAGGTTTAAAATTGTAAAAATAAATGATATTGTAAAATATTATTGAGTGCTAAAAAAAATACGTGTATAAATAAAATTAATGACAAAGCTAGCACTTTTAAATAAAGGCAAGTAGACCTGTATTCCTGAGGAACAGGACGACCCTGTCAATGAGTGTCGAATGGTCACCAAGGGCCACCGACAGGTCAAGTGACAGACCCGCCCTGTTTCGCTGCTCGGTATACTGGGAGCACTCCAACAAAACGTGCGCCACTGTCAAAGCAGTGTCACTCGTTTCGCACATCGGAGCTTCCTCACGGCGCAGAAGATGACCATGCGTCCACCAGGTGTGCCCTATCCGGAGTCTCGCCACAGCTACCTCCTCCTTTCGAGATGCCCTATGGGAAGAATCCCATGGCCTCACGTTGTGCTTAACATTTTTAAGCTTGTTAGAAACTATATGACTCCACCTTTCCTGCCATTGATTCATGAGCAGATGCTTAAAATGACCTTTGAGGTCATCAGCAAACACCGGCCTTGGACAAAGCTCGCTTAACTGCTGCATCAGCTGCTTCATTCCCGCGAATACCAACATGACTCGGTACCCAAATAAAGCGCACGATAGACCCTTTTGACGATAATGTCATCAAGGTTGCTTGTATCTGCTGCAAGAGAGGATGTTTAGAGTACAAACAATCAATCGCTTTCAAAGCGCTCATTGAGTCTGACACAATAACAAAAGAATTACGTGCGAGTCTGCAAATATAGAGAAGTGCTTGGTAGAGTGCATACAGCTCTGCCGTGTATACGGACGAGAGTTTGTGAAGTCAAAACTCACACGCACCTCTTGCCGATATATAAGCACATGCAACCCAGTCGTTGCTCTTCGAACCGTCGGTGTAAATGCAAATCCATTGCCGATAATTGGCAATGATTCAAGCAAACTCACGTTGGAACAGAATGGGTGGAGTAGCGGATCGATCCAGCTTTGAAAGCGCATAGTTGGTATTCGGACGGGAGATTGTCCAAGGTGGAAAGGGGCTGAAAGAAGTGTCTGGGGTTGAAGGAAGTTCAAAATTAACTTCTCTAAAAGTATTGCGAGATCTGATAGAAAAGGAACCCACCGAACGAGCCCTTCTGTCATAAATCTCCGCAAACTGTTGACCAATGACAGTGTCAAAAACCAGGTGATATGGTTTCGACTTCATGGCTATCGTGTAGTTCATGGTCAAAAGCCTGCGACGATCATACAGAGAAGGCTCGCCAGCTTCGCACAATAAACTTGGTATTGGGCTGGTACGAAAAGCACCAGTAGCAAGACGAATACCAGTATGGTGTATCGTATCAATGGTTTTGATAACGGATGGCCTGGCAGACGCGTAAGCGGTACAGCCATAGTCCAGCTTGGAGCGTATCAAAGCCCGATACAGGCGCAGCATAGAAATTCTATCGGCACCCCACGATTTGGAAGAAATAACTCGCAATAGATTTAGAGAAAGCCGACATTTTGCCTTCAAAGCCACAAGATGGGCACGCCAGTTAAGCTTCTTGTCAAATAGAAGACCAAGAAAACGAGCAGTTTCAACAAATGGAAGATCATTTCCGTTGAGAGAGAGAACAGGATCTAAGTGAAGGTGACGGCGTTGACAGTAGTGAATGCACTCTGTCTTGGCCGCAGAAAATACGAAACCTTGCTCAGTAGCCCAGGTATGAAGACGATTGATTGTTAACTGCAGCTGACGCTCTATGGAAGCCATATTGCGAGAACTGCAGAAAATCGCCAAGTCGTCCACGTACAAGGATCCCAGCACAGGTGAACGAATACACTGTGCAACACCGTTGATGGCCACAGCAAACAACGTGACACTCAGAATAGATCCTTGCAGTACTCCGTTTTCTTGCGTAAAAATGTTGGAGAGGTCATTTCCCAAACGAACTCGAAATTTTTTTAAGGAAAGAAAGCTTTCAAGAAATATGGGAAGATAACCTCTCAAGCCCCAGGAGTGTAAAGTGCGCATAATACCAAAACGCCAAGTGGTAGCATAGTCCCGGGCAATATCAAAAAATACAGCTACCATATGTTGCTTGTTGAGAAAAGCTTCCCGGATGGTTGATTCAAGTCTTATCAGGTGGTCTGCAGTGGAACGGAAACGGCGGAAGCCGCACTGGATGTTATACAACAGGTTGTTTGATTCCAGGAACCAAACAAGACGCCTGTTGATCATGCGTTCCATGAGCTTGCAGACACAACTGGTAAGCGAGACTGGGCGATAGCTAGATGGCAGTGTTTTGTCTTTTCCAGGCTTTGGGATTGGCACAATAATCGCATCACGCCATGGTGTTGGGCAGATACCGGAAAACCAAATGCGATAATACATTCGTAAAAGAAATGTTTTTCCAGCAGGATTCAAATGGCGAAGCATCTGGTAGTGAATAGAATCAGGTCCAGGAGCGCTGTCGTGAGAATCTGAAATCGCACTTTCAAGTTCATCCACGCTGAAAGAAAGATTGTAGATTTCATCGCCTGGCGAAACAAAATTGAGACATTGACGTTCCAAGATTGATTTTCGAGCGCGGAACTCAGCTGGATAGTGATTGGAACTTGAAGTATCCACGAAAGTGGATGCTATAATATAAGCAACATCAGACCGACATTGATTTTTAGGCCAGAAACAGTGCTAGATTTTGAGCGGACAGGTATTTTTCTGACCTTATCCCATACTTTAGAAACTGGAGTGGAGGTTGTAATGGAAGAAATGTATTTCTGCCATGACGCTTTCTTACTCTTCCGAACAATTCTTCTAGCTTTTGCCTTGGCTTGGAGGATTTGGATCATATTCTCGGTGGTTGGAAATCGCCTGAAATGGCGAAAAATACGTCGTTTTTCTCGGATAGCAATCTTGCACTCATCGTTCCACCAGGGAACGGGTATTCTATTAGAATGAATAGGTGTTAGAAGAATACTCTCTTGTGCAGCAGACTTGATTGCGTCCGTTAAATACCGAACATGGTCGTCTACGTCAACGAAATCATTTTCACCAAATACGGCCAACTCCGAGAACAGATTCCAATCTGCTCGCTTTAAAGCCCATTTCGGACAACGAGCATCAGAATCTGAGTTCTGCAAAACTTTCAGAATGATCGGAAAGTGGTCACTTTGATGCAAGTCTGAGTGCAGATGCCACTCAAACAATGGAGCTATTGCTGCAGAACAGATCGTTAGATCAATCGCAGTGAAAGATCTCCACGCGGCAGAAAAATGTGTCATGCTACCATCATTTAAGATGACATGTGTACTTGCGGTGAATAGGTGTTCCAAACGTCTATCGCGTTGATTAATCGTACCTGATCCCCATTCAGGATTATGAGCGTTGAAATCGCCCATAAGAATGAATGGAGCAGGCAATTGATCAATCTATTCAACGATATCACGCATATCGACATTGTCGTTTGGAGGAAGATAGATAGAACATAAAGTGACCAGAAAAGGAATAGCAACACGGACAGCAACAGCTTGTGATGCAGAATTCAAAGTAATCTCCTCACAATACACAATTTCGCGAACCAGAATCGCTACTCCACCACGAGCTTGGCCATCAGTAGGCACATCAGTACGAAATACTGAGAAGCCTCGTAATGAAACAGCTCTGGTGTCTCGAAAATGTGTTTCTTGTAAGCATATGCAAGAGGGAGTCTGCTCGGCATTAAGAGCTTTAAATTCCTCAAAATGGCTGTGGAAACCATAACAATTCCATTGTAGTATGGGAGATATTATTTGGGTGTGGAAGATTTATCTCGCTCTGGCCTAAAAAGTCTAAAGCTAGTGACTTCCATAGGAGAAGAGGATCTCGAAGATTGAGATCCCTTACTAGGAGAAAATTTGGAGATGGAAGAACTCGAAACACTGGATGTTTCTCGTACCTCCATGGAATGTTTTTTCGAAATAAATTTCGGCGTAGAACTAGGGCTTGTCTTTATATGAGTAATTTTTTGCTTTGGTTTAACGGTCAATTTTAATTTTGGTTGGTCTATGATTTTTACAGCTGCATTCAATCTGGATTTTAAATTTTGATTAACTTTAGATTTTGGAATGCTAGTTTTAACAGAAGGTAAATTTGGAACAGTTGTAGAAATATTAGAGAAAGGAAAGTCATTAGTCTGAACGGCAATGGATATTTTTAAAACGGGAGTTGCAGCGATTGTGGCGAAAGAACGGCTAAAGACAGGACTGGTCTGTGTTTTGAACTTCTTGCGGGCGTCGAAATAGGATACCTTATCCATAATTTTGATTTCAATTATCTGCTTTTCTTCCTGATTGCGTGGACAATCAGCAAAAAAAGAAGGATGATTGCCAGAACAATTAACGCAGTGGGCCGGACCCCTACATTCCTCGCCCAAATGCTCCTGCTCACTGCACCGTGGACACACAGCCTGTGCGTCACAACGAGATGCAGTGTGCCCGAACTTTTGGCATTTCAAACATCGCATTGGTCGAGGAAAGTATGGTCTCACGGAACAACTGTGAAAACCAACCTTAATCTTCTCCGGTAGCTTATCAAGTGCGAAAGTTAAAACAACAGATGTCGTATTTTTAACTTCACCATTTTTCTTGGTTGTAAGCCGACGACAGTTAATTACACCCTGACTCGCAAGTTCGCGCGTAAACTCATCCATCTCAACAAATAGTAGGTCGTAACATGATATTACGCCCTGACATGAGTTGAGGGATTTGTGTGCCTCCACTACAACAGGCATGCCAAATAAAACATTTGCTTTTAATAATGACTTGGTCTGCAACGAATTAGCCGTCTCAACCAAAAGAGTACCATCGCGTAACCGTTTGGTGGATTTAGGTTCTCCACCAGCCAGTTCGTTCAGGCTCCTTGCCAAACCAAAGCAAGAGACTTCAGAAATGGTTTTACCCTCTTCCGTCCTTTTGACAATTAGAAATTTGGGCGAAAATTTATTTTCGCCCTTCAAGAAATTTTCTCCCTCGTCCGATAACGGACGAGATCTTTTTGAGGGAGGGGCCCCCGGGGTTTTGGTTTTATTTGCCATGAACAAATAGATATTTTTCATCTCCTGGTCTTTCCACCCACCACGGAGCCACAATTTGGGACGTCACACCACAAGCTGGTGTGATCGCCAGGGCTAACCAGGAGATATAGTCCCCCTCACCTGGCAATAAACCTCAGAACGCTGCGAGCCACTCTCTCCAACGGCTGAAGACTTACCTCCAGGGCCGTGGGACTCACCTTACCGGTACTGAGAACGTATCGGCAAGCCGATTGGCCAGATAGGGTTAGTATCTGACCGCCCGTTTCGCAAGAATCCGAAGCCAAAGAGGCGTGTTGCGTGTAAGCTCAACCACCAGGATCATCTTCTCCTTCCTTACGAGTCTCCACGCACGGCAAACACGCGGGTGAGCAAAAGAATAAGAAAGAAAAGTCCGCAAAAGATTGGCTCACTAACCTTCCGGTCAAAGTCCAGATGGAACAGTGTGTTTTTAACGAGGTACCTTCCTCGCCCATTGGTCGCCTCTTACGACCAGCAGAGGTGCTGCGGGTGAATTCTAACCCCCACCCGCAGGGGGCTTACTGTGCTTGTTAATTGTTAAATAGAAAACAAAAAAAAAACTTAAATAATTTGGAGGTGGACATTTAATATTAATTCAAAGAATGTTTATGCTTATATTAAATATTCAGCCCACAATTTCCAAGAGGTCTACTAGAAGTTATAAAAGTGGAGCTCAAAAGAGGAAATCCAAGCAGAGAGCTGAAGTATAGTCAAATATTCACAAAATTAAAAGGTTTCTTAAGAAAGATAGATAAGGGTCCTAATAAATAAATTATCAGGTGTCACATATAGACTCAATCTTAGATGATGTAAGAACTGCCGGGTACTTCAGTTTATCTGTAGAGTACACTCCAAACCGGTCTTATAGTGATCAGCTCACTGTTAGTGTGAGGTATGTTTCACCAGATGATGGGCTCTCTATTGAACGTTTTCAAATACACCTAGATATATATACCACACAGGGGAATTCCCCAGCGGCAGGGGGTTAGAATTTACCTGCAGCACCACTGCTGGTCGTAGGAGGCCACCAATGGGCGAGGAAAGTTCCTCGTTAAAAACACACTGTTTCATCTGAACTTTTACCGGAAGATTAGTGGGCCAATCTTCTGCGGACTTTTCTCTCTTATTTTTTTGCTCACCAAAGTGTTTGCCGTGAGTGGAAACCCGTGAGGAAGAAGAAGATGATCCTGGTGGTTGAGCTTACGCAACACACCTCTTTGGCTTCGGATTCTTGCGAAACGGGTGGTCAGATCCTTATCTGACTAATCGGCTTGCCGTTACGTTTTCTGTACCGGTAAGGTGAGAACTATGACCCTGGAGGTAAGTTTTTAAAAGTTGGAGAGAGTGGCTCGCGGCTTTTTGAAGCTTATTGCCTGGTGCTGGGGACTACATCTCCTGGTTAGCCCAAGCAATTACACCAGTTTGTGGTGTGACGTCCCAAATTGTGGCTCCGAGGTGGGTGGGGAGACCAGGAGATGAATATTTTCTGTTTGTTCATGGCAAATAAAAACAAAACCCAGCGGGTCCCTCCCCTAAAACGATCTCGTCCGTTATCGGACGAAGGACAACAATTTCTAAAAGTGGAAATTAAGATTTTGCCCAAATTTCTCTTAATTTAATGAACTAAAGAAGGTAAATCTATCGCTGAAGTATCTTGTTTTGGTTTGGCGAGGAGTCTGAACGAACTGTCTGATGGAGAACCAAAATTTACCAAACGGCTTCGCGATGGTACCCTTCAAGTTGAAACAGCTAATTAATGGCAATCTAAATTGTTATTGAAAGCTGAAGATTTACTTGGAACGACAATCGTAATGGAGGCGCAGAAATCTTTCCACTCATGGCAGAGCGTAATATCGTTTAATGACCTGTTATTTAATGAGATGGATGAGTGTACACGCGAACTTGCAAGTCAGGGTGTCATAAACTGTCGTCGGCTTTCAACCAAGAAGAACGGTGAGGTTAAAAAAAACATCTATTGTTTTAACTTTCGGTGTAGATGAACTGCCGGAGAAGATTAAGGTTGTTTTCACAGTTGTTCCGTGAGACCGCACTTTCCTCGAACAAGGCGTTGTTTTAAATGCCAGAAGTTTGAGCATACTGTATCTCGGTGTGACGCACAGGCTGTGTGTCCACGGTGCAGTGAGCAGGAGCATTTGGGCGAGGAATTTTAGGGTATGGTCCGCTGCGTTTATTGTTCTGGCATTCATCCTTTTTTCTTTTCTGATTGAAATCAAGATAATTGACAATCTTTGCCATCTCGACGCACCGAAGAAATTCAAATTACAGACAATTCAAATTTTTAGCCGTTTGTTTGCTTTAATCGCAGCAACACTCATCAATACCAAATCAAATATAAAATAAAACACACTCGGTTAGTTTCAAAATAAAATTTTAATATACTATACGTATTTCGGCTAAAGTCATCAGGTATGTTACAAGAAGGTTCTTATATATAATAATTTGTCAATTGGAATGGAGGTTAACTGTATAAAAAACCCCGACAAGGGATATAAAATGGCTTCATGAGTGGTGATGAATTGAAATCTAGTTGTTCGTTCATTAGAAGTTTTTTGTCAGAAATGGCTTTACTGATTTAAAGTGCTTCTTGAAGATTCATTTTTAAACCCTTGTTTACAATGTGTAGGATCTTTATGTTTTTGATGGCAAAAGTATGATGGTTTTCTAACATGTGACTCAGTTTTCTGCAATCTCCATGATCTCAAGTGTTCGGAGAATCTGATGCGTAAAACCGATTCACATGTTGCTAAACACATGTTAGAAAACAATCATACTTTCGCCATCAATAACATAAAGATCCAAACATTGTATACAAGGGTTTAAAAATGAATCTTCAAGAAGCACTTGAAATCAGTAAAGCCGTTTCTGACAAAAAACTTCTATTGAACGAACAACTAGATTTAAATTTATCACCACTCTTGAAGCCATATTAATCCCTTGTCGGGGTTTTCCATATAGTTAACCGCTCTTCCAATTTACAAATAATTATATATAAGTCCACCTGTAACCTTCTTGTAACATGCCTGATGATGGCACTCTAGCCGAAATACGTTTAGTATATTAAAATTTTACTTTGAAACTAACCGAGTATGTATTATTTTATTTTTAATCATGTTTCAACGAGAGCCTACAGCTAATTCCATACAATTTATTAATACCAAATCAATTCACCGTTCCTTCCCTTAATATTTCTGTATTTCTTCCAAATTTTCCTCCGTTTAAATCAGTGTAACTCCAAATTTAAAACTTATTTCGAATCCAGCTACTAAAATTTCATGTCCATCGAAAAGAAAAGTTAACGTCACATAAAAGATCAAAATTTCTCATTTAAAGGCAAGTCCAACTTCTCCGAAAAAAATTTCAAAATACCGCACAATGGAGGTACGAGAAACGTCGATTGTTTTAAGTTTTTGCATCACCAAATTTCCCATACTTCATCTCATACTTTGAGGTCATCTTACCCAATGGAAGTAACTGCAATTAAGCCTTTCAGGTCAAAGCAAGTTGCTTCTTCCATATCTCAATAATGCCTCGCATACTAGAATGGAATTGTATTGGTTTCTAGAGCCATTTTGAATAATTTAAAGCTCTCGATGCCAAGCAAACTCCCTCTTGCATTTTCTTAAAGGAAACACATTTCCAAGACACCAGAGCTGTTTCATTACGAGATTTCTCAGTATTTCGTACTGATGTGCCTACTGATGGCCAAGTTTGTGGTGGAGTAGCGATTTTGGTTCGTGAAAATGTGTATTGTAAGGAGATTGTTTGGATATTTGAATTGCAAGCTGTTGTTGTCCGTGTCGCTATACTTTTTCTGGTTTCTTTATGTTCTATCATCCGCCAAACGACATTTCAATATGCGTGATAATATCGTTGATTTAATTGGTTAAACGTCCCTAATCCTGAATGGGAATCAAGAACTCTTAATAACGCGGTAGATTTTTGGAGAACCTATTCACCGAAAGTACTCTTGTTATCTTAAATTACGGTATTATGGCTCATTTTTCTGCTACGTGGAGATCTTTCACTGCGATTCATATAACGATCTGTTTTGCAGCAATAACTCCGTTGTTTGAGTTGCATGTGCATTTAGATTTGCCTCTAAGTCACGACTATTCGTTCATTCTGAAATGGACTTTAAAGCGAGCGGATTCGAATCTATTCCCTTGGTTGGCTGTTTTTGGTTAAAACGATTTCGTTGACGTTGACGACCATGTTTGGTATTTCACAGATGCAATCAGGTCAGTTGCGCAAGAAAGTATTTCCTTAACACCTTTTCATACTAATAGAAAACCCGTTCCCTGGTGGAACGACGAGTGCAAGGTTGCCATCCATGAAAAGCGACTTATTTTTCGCCATTTTAGGCGTTATCCTACCACCGAGAATATGTTCCATTACTTCCACGCCTTGGCAATAGCTAAAATAATTGTTTGGAAGAGTAAAAAGGCGTCATGGCAGAAATACAATTCTTCTATTACTACCTCCACTCCAATTTCAAAGGTATGGGAGAAAGTCAGATAAATATCTGTCTGATCAAATTCTAGCACTGTTTCTGGCCTACAAATCAATGGCAATGTCATTGCCTGTCGGTCTGATGTTGCTCATATTATTGCATCCACTTTCGCGGATACCTGAAGTTCCACTCACTATCCATCTGGGTTCCTTACCCGAAAATCAAGTTTGGAACGTCGATGTCTTAATTTTGTTTCTCTGGGCGACGAAATATACAATTTTTCTTTCAGCGTGGATGAACTTTAAATTGCAATTTTAGATTCTCACGACAGCGCTCGTGCACCTGATTTTATTCACTACCTGATGCTTTGTCATTTGGATCCTGCTGGAAACAGTATTCTTCTACAAATGTATAATGGCATTTGCTTTTCCAATATTTGCGCAACATCATGGCGTGATGCGATTATTGTACCAATGCCAAAGCCGGGAAAAGATAAATCACTGCCATCTAGCTATCGCCCAGTTTCGCTTACTAGTTGTACCTGCAAGCTCATGGAATGCATGTTCAACAGGCGTCTAGTTTGGTTCCTGGAACCAAACAACCTGTTGGATAACATAAAGTGGGGCTTACGCCGTTATCGTTCCACTGCCGACCACTTGGTAAGGTGCTACGCTTTTCTCAACAAGCAACATATGGTAGCTGTGTTCTTTCATATTGCGCAGGCCTATAAAACTTTTTGGCGTTTTAGTATTATGAGCACTTTACACTCCTGGGGCTTGAGAGGTTATCATCCCATATTTCTTGAAACCTTTCTTTCCTTAAGGAAGTTTCAAGTTCGTGTGGGCAATTTTTTATTCAAGATAACGGAGTACCGCCAGGATCTATTTTGAATGCCACGTTGTTTGCCTGTGGCCATCAACGGTGTTGCTCAGTGTATTCGTTCACCTTTGCAAGAATCTTTGTACGTGGACGATTTGAAGATTTTTGCAGTTCTCGCAATAGGGTTTCCATATAGCGTCAGTTGCAGTTTACAATCAATCGTTTTCATGCCTGGGCTATTGAGCAAGGTTTAATAATTACTGTGGTCAAGACTGAGCGCATTACCTTCTGTCAACGCCGCACAGGTGGACGAAACGCTCGAAAAGTGGTCACAAGTCAACCATTCGGTAATAAATATAAAAATTTTAGATTTTTTTTTTGTGATTATAAAGCATAAAATTTGCAGTTACACCAAAGTATAAATTTGGAAAAAAATTCAGTGTTTTTGTTTGATAATTGAATAATATATCAAATCCACAGCTCTTGTAGCGTATAAAACTACTAATTTTATTTTTATTTTGGCTGGTAATGTGTTGTTTATCAAAATCTATGTTCTAATTGCGTATTAAGTACTATTTGTAAATGGAAAAAAATAATTAGTGGTTATCAAAGATTATAATATTCAGTTTCATGGCTTATTTTTGATTAATATATAAAATTTAACTAAATATTTAATAAATTAAGAGCATTCTCACATAAAGTATCGTTATTAATAATGCTTTTATGCCTTAGACTCGTTATATACGGATCTGAGATTATTAGAAATTTATGAAGCAAATCTTTATTTGTGGCTTGTCACCTTATAGTAATTTTTTAGATTATTTGCTTGCAAATGCCGCTGAAACCAGCACTTTAAATGTTATTTTAAGTAGCACGATATGTAGCTTTATAAAATCACTAAACTCTTTCAAATTGCTTAATTGAAAAATTATGTTTTTGTTTTAACATAAACACAAGAATGAATGTATTATTATTCCCTATTTACATTGCTTTCTTACTAAAACAGGAAGGTAGAAATATTTAATGCAATTAGTAACAATATAAGTAATTAAGAATTATTAGACATTCTTGCAAAATAATTAGTCATATTATTAGCATGTATTCCTACAATTCATCAGAAAAGATAACTTACAAATCCCGATATATATAAGAATAAAGCCGCCTGCATCAAAATTGCCGTATTAGAGATGAAGTTTATCCTATATTTAGAAAAAGCCGATTACAAAAACGAAAATCTAAACTATGGATAAACGGATTAGCTTACTTAGATTACATTTAGGGAAGGTTTTATTTTAATCAAATAGATGTATTATAATTCGTATGCATAATCAAACCCACTTAAGGCCACTTTATTTATTTATATTATTTGAATAGATTAAAAGATTAATAAAATTCATAAGCTTCATAATATTCGTAGGCACTAATAACAGAAATAGGTCTTAGATATAGATTTTTTTTAAATTATGTATAGAAAGTAGAACTATTCGCAGCGTAGTACAAATTTGTTTGCTGGTCGGCCGCCCCTTAAAATATAAATTACGAAAATCCGGAGATAGGCGAGGTATTTTTTATTTTGAATCTTGTTTTCCAAAAGAATAATTTATATAACTATGTTTAAATTAAAGCAAAGTGAAGCGGCCCTAAAGAGTTTAATTCCATTTAAAATTTTAAACCCAGTAAAATAACAGACCGCCTTGTTGGAAGCTGTAATATGAAATTCGCTTCATATTTTAAAATTGTTAAAAGGATTATTTTGAAGCTAATTGTTTTATCATTTTAAAACATTATGAATTTTGAAATTTGAATTTAAGAAAAAGATAGTGATTTTCATTTTACATTTCAAAAAAGTAAATTTTTAAAGTTTTGTGTGTAAAGCTCATTTTTATGTATTTCCGTAATAAAATACTTAAAAAATGATAGCGTTGACTGTCTTTGGTCAAAAGTTTGAGGAGATTTATGACAGAAGGGCTCGTTCGAAGGGTTCGTTTTCTGTCAGATCTCGCAATATTTTTGTAGAAGTTTATTTTGAACAGCCTTCAACTTCAGAAACTTCTTTCAGCCCCTTTCCTCCTTGGCCATTTTATCTTCCGAATTCCAACTATGCGCTTTCCAAGCTAGATCGATCATCTACTCCACCCATTCTGTTCCAACGTGAGTCTTCTCGAATCATTGCCAACCCTCGGCAATGCATTCGCATTTACACCGACGGTTCAAAGAGCAACGAGAGAAATGTATGTGCATTTATATCAGCAAGAGGTGCATGTGAATTTTGACTTCACAAACTCTCGTCCGTGTTCACGGCAGAGTTGTATGCACTCTTCCAAGCTCTGCTCTATATTTGCAGCCTCACCCGTGATTCTTTCGTTCTTGTGTTACACTCAATGAGTGCTTTGAAAGCGTTTGATTCTTTGTACCCTCAGCATTTTCTTTTGCAGTAGATACATGCAACCTTGATTCCATTAGTGTTGAAAGGGTATATCGTGCGCTTTTTTGGGTACCGAGTCATGATAGTGTTCGCGAAAATGAAGCAGCTGATGCAACAGCTAAACGAGCATTGTCCAAGGCCACCATTGTTTATGATCGGGTGCTTGCTGATGAACTCAAGTGTCATTTCAAGTAGCTGATCATAAATCAGTGGCAAGAAAGGTGGAGTCATAGAATTTAACAAGCTTAAAAATATTAAGCTAAACGTGAAGGCATGGGATTCTTTTCATAGGGCATCTCGAATGGAGGAGGTAGCTGTGGCGAGACTCCGGATAGGGCTCACCTGATGGACGCCTGCTCATCTTATGCGCCGTGATGAGGCTCCGATGTGCGAAACGTGTGACACTTTTATGACAGTGGCCCTCGTTTTGTTGGAGAGCTCCCAGTTTACCGAGCAGCGAAACAGGGCGAGTCTGTTCATTGACCTGTCGGTGGCTCTTGGTGACCATTCGACATTCATTGACAGAGTCTCGTTTTCCTCAGGCATTCAGGTCTATTTGCTTTTAGTTAAAAGGTCTAGTTTTGGCTTTAATTTTATTTGCACATGTATTTTTTTTTAGCAGTCATTAATAATATTTTACATTAACGTTTATTTTACAATATAAGGTACGTATATTCTATTCATTTATAAATACATTTTTAATCCTCTTTATTAATTTCACAAAAAGTTGATTTTATTTTTTCAATTTTATTTTTACACAATATATGTTTTTTTTAATGTTATCTTATTTCATTATATAGTTTATGGCGTGATTATCTCAAGAGGCTGATATGACTTTATATTGTTATCCTACCGACGTACCACACAGGAGAAAGTTGATATATATATAGGGTAGGGTTGCTCAAGTCGTATTAGTGCTTAAATCGTACCACTCGAGTTCTGAACGAACTGCGCAGGCAAACGCGCATATAACCAAAAAAAATATATATCTGAGTCAACCAAATGTTTAAAGTGTCATTTTTTGCTATAAAAGTGGTTTGTTATAAATTCTCTCATCAAGTTAGTTTATATCAAATTTTTTATAATTTTCTGCATATGTTTGGAAGTTAATATTGCAAGTTAATTATTGATAAAATTATGTTTCTTATTAAATATATATAATCGTTTGGACGAAACGAAATTGTATTGATTTTATTTAATATTTGATTATGTTTATTTTTAATGTTAACTTGTGCCGTGTCTTAAGTCGTACCCATATGAGATTCCTATATCGTACTGTAATGAAAATGTAAAATATGCGAGAAATAAAAGAAATGCAGTAATTGATAAAGAGCAATGGTATTAAAGATTACACAGAAGAAAAGTAATTGGTTTTGTATTATTTGTGGAGTAGATCGAGAGGAAACATGATAAATTGCTTGAAATTAAAATTATGTGCTCACGATTTATGCGCTGGAGTTGATAAAAGAACAAAATATATATATATATATATATATATATATATATATATATATATATATATATGTGATGTTTGATTATGTATCTAATAAAATAATTAATAAAAATAAATTTTCATTCATTTGTTGCTTAATTTAATCCTTAGGTACGACTTAGGTTATATGTGATACGACATAGGAAACCGGTTTCTTTAGTCGTACCGATGTAACTTTTTAAAGATTTAGTTTATTTTACGTGAAAGTATATAGATTTTTTATTTTCTTTATAATAAATAACTTCAATATTAGTGGAGGTAGGAACAACACATTTTATTTTTATTTATTTGATAAATCCTAGGTTTTATACGCTTTTTTCCTTATGTGGTACGACTTGAGCAACCTTATTCTATATATATATATATATATATATATATATATATATATATATATATATATAAATATATATATAGACGCGTTTCGACACTACAGTCATCATCAGGTAATCAGTGGTATAAAGGTTCTTCAAAATAAATCACTTATAAACTATAATTTTATGTTGAGACGGTGGGAGTTATTTACATCTAGCTGTTCTTTGACTAAATTTTTTAGGGAACTAACGGCTTTTCTGATTTCTAAGCTCTCAAGTGAATTAGGTCTGTATCCTTTCGGATCAATATGGAGTATCCTGTAATCTTTTAAAGTGTTTGTATGATAAATTAAATGTTGGGAAAGGCTTGCAAAGACATCAATCTTAGAAAATTCTACACATAATAAAGAAATTAATGAAAACCTAATAAATATCCTAAATTTTAACTTTGATGACCTAGCAGACCAAACTCGAAAAATATTCTCTATTAAACGAAATAAAAGAAGTTCAATTAATGCCCTAGCAAGTGTAATAAAAGCCATATCGGGCAACCTGGATAACAGTGAGAACGAGAGGTATTTTTTTTTCTCTTCCTTGAGTTTTATCTGCAATCAGACGTGAACGTCTCTAATCAGATGTGGTGATACTGCTTGGCTTGTAGAAGTCACCACCAAGTGATGATGCTTCTGTTACTTTCACTTTCATAAGTTTTGACAATTTCTGTGCTTTCTTCTTTTATTTCTGTTGCTATTTAATCACTGTTTGTCAGATCTAAGACGTGGTGCCTCTTTAATCTATATATTGTGTGACTATTGTCTAGTAGGTCGGTTGCTAAGGGGTTGGGATGCTGAAATAGCCTTGATTTGTAGTTGCTACTGTGTTTTTGAATTTCTTCTTTCACTGTTGTTATTTGTAAATCATGGTGCAATGCAGTGTTAGTAACGCACCATGGAGCATCGGTGATCATGCGGAGAATGGTCGACTAAAATATTTGCAGGATTTCAATGTTTGAAATGCTTGCGGATCCCCATAGTTGTATCCCGTATGTCCATATAGGTTTTTGAATCGCTTTGTAAAGCAATATTTTATTATTGCGTGACAGTTGAGATCTCCTCCCAATAAGCCAGTATAGTTTTTGTCTTTTATTCTTTCGTTGTTTGCGTTTGGTCCAAATATGTTTTATCCATGTTAGTCTGCTATCTAGGTGAATACCAAGGTATTTAACTTCTTGAGCCTGCGTTAGTTCTGTGTTATTAAGGGTAACGGCTGGACAGGTGCTTTTATTTAATGAAAATTTAACTTGCACACATTTACTTTCATTTGTTTTGATGCGCCATTTTTGACACCATTCCTGGATGTTGTTTAGGTTTTCTTGCAGTAGTTCAGTAGCTAAGACAGGATCTTTACTAGTGGCAAGTATTCCAGTGTCGTCGGCAAAAGTTGCAGTTGTAGTTGAGTCATTTGTCGGCAGATCGGCTGTGTAAATAGTGTACAGGGTCAGTCCTAGGACGCTCCCTGGTGGTACTCCAGATTCTATTGGGTGAAGAGTCATCTGTTCATCTTGAAATATAACTTGATAGAATCTGTTATTTAAATATGTTTTGATTACATTGTACAGTGGGCGTGTTAGAGTGTTCTTGATTTTGTAGAGTAGGCCTGGATGCCAAACCTTGTCAAACGATTGGCTTACATCATAAGAGGCAGCGGAGCAATATGACTTTTCTTCTAAGCTTGTTCTGATTGTTTCAACGACACGGTGCACCTGCTCTATTGTTGAGTGCTGCATTCTTAATCCGAATTGGTGACCTGGGATGGTGTTTTTTTAATCATGTATTAGCTTGATGCGTTTAAGAAGCATTGTTTCAAATAATTTTGAAACACTGGGCAGTAGGCTTATTGGTCTGTACGATGTGGTTTCTCTCGGGTCTTTTCCCGGCTTTGGAATAAATATAATCTAGGCTATTTACCATTGCGATGGAAAATGACCGTGACGTATAATGGCGTTAAAGATTTCTATTATAAGTAAGAGTTCTTTCTTAGGTAATTCTTTAAGTGTGCGTCCAGTGATAAGGTGCTTTCTTCAGATTTTTTATCCCAGTAAGAATTTCTTTTGGAGATAAATGTCTTATTGGTAGCGCAATTTGGTTGAGAGCTTCAAGGTATGTCAGGATTTCAACGTCGTGTCCAGGATTATTTGTTTCAAATGGTTGGAAGACTTGTGCAAAGTGCTCAGCAAACGTATTTGCCTTTTCTAATGGGCTTCTAGCCCAGCCGCTGTCTGCCTTTCGTATTGGTGGTATCGAGATTCGTGGTCGCTTTTATCTTCTTGTTGCCTTCCATAAAAAGTAGTCACTTGTGTCAGTCGGGTTAAGATTTTTTAGGTATTCTGCAAAGTGAGAGATTTTCAGGCTTTGTAGTGCTTCTTTTAGATTTCCTGTAGCAGCGTTAAGTTTACTCCTGTCGGTGGGTTGCCTAGTGTTTTGCCATATTTTTCGGGACTTACGTTTGATTGCAATCAGTTTTTTTATATCCATTGATTGCCTTTCAAATGTTTTCGTTTTTTGTTTTATTACTGGCGTCGATTGCAAAGCAGCTTTTTGTATTGTTTTAAGGAGTAACTCAGAACCTTCGTCTATTTCTATATCTGATTTTAAAGAGATGTTTAAGGAAATATTGTTCTCGATTATGTCTCTAAATTTTTCCCAATCTGTTCTACTGTTATGTAGGGTTATATTTTTTGGTTGTATTCCATGTGAGAGCTGATAGTTGCAATGATTGGCGAATGATCTGATGTCAAGTCTAAGCTAGATTTAATTTTTATATATTGATTCGGTATGCCTTTAACTACAAAGAAGTCTAGTCTTTTGCCTATCAGTAGGCCAGTACGTTGGTTCTCCTGTGGAGAAATCGTTTATTTGATTGCTCTGTAGCACTCTGTTTAGTGGTCCTCCTTTTGTTGTTGTAACTCTTGAAACCTAGTGCGTGTGTTAGGCGTTAAAATCACCACCAACTATAAATCTACGTCCTAAACTTTGAAAAAAGTTTATTTACTCATTTTCCGAAATGATATGTTTAGGTGGGCTATATAGTGCTGCCACTACTATTGGTCCATTCCAGTCCTTTATAACTACGGTTGTCGCTTGGATTTTTTCCGTTTGGTACTTAGGAAGTTCGTAGTGATTTAGGTTATTTCTTATAATTATTGCGGTGCCACCATGGCCAGTACCGTCAGGGTGTTTGGTGTCATAAATTGTATAACTAGGAATTTTAAAGTAGCTTCTATCGGTGAAGCGTGTTTCGGATATAAGAAGTAGGTCTAGTTTATTACTTTTGGCAAACGTACTTACCTCTTGACTGTGGTTTGTCAAGCCATTTGCATTCCATGTTGCTACTGTAGTTATGTTCTCCATTATTTGATTTTATTTACCACTGTTGTGAGCAGGTTCATCAGTGTGAACATTTGTTGGGCTTGTTGTTTCATAAAGGATCTAATTTCATTAATCATAGTCATCATCAGATCTTGGAGGTTATTAGATTCTTGGTTTGTTAGGTTCGTAGATTTTTCGTAATTTTTTGCTGCATCTGAATATGAGGTTCCTAGGTGTATGTTGTTTGTTTGGCGTGGAGATTCCGGATTATTGTTGCGGTTATCGTTTTGAGATTGTTCACTGATTCGTTTTTCGCGGAGTGGCGGAAGTCTTCGTTGTTGAATTTCTTTATAAACTTGACAGCCTTTGTAATGGGATGTTCGCCTTTGCAAAGTGCAGACGTGGCTGGAGTTTGTCTAGTTTTGTTACATGTTTCTGTTTCGTGGTCTTTACCATATTTGACACACCTTGGTGGTTTTCTAAAGTATGTCATGGTGTGCCCGTATCTTTGGCAACGTTTGCATTGAACAATTTGTCGTTTTGTATGTGGTGGTTCAAATTGTATGATGGCGTTTTGCATACGAGTAATGTCGTATATCTCTTTATTATTTGCTGCTGGTTCAAGATCAATGAAAAATAGGGGCATGGGTTTCTTTAGTGTTTCGATGAAGCATTTTGTGTATGTTTCTGACTTTGTGTCCACATAGTTCTATTTCGTTTATGTCCATGGAATGGTGTGCGTGGCGCAGTACTACTCTGCAAGCTCTCTTTTCATTTAGTTGATACGTGTGGGGGTCAATATTTCTCGTTGTTAGGCCACTTATACGTTTTGCGTAAGATACCTGTTTTAGTGTTAACTTTCATATCGTTCTTGTTTATTTTGTATTCATAGTCACGATGGGTGATATCTGTTTCTATAAGTTGGATTATCTTTCCAATATTAAAGATAGCGGGAATAAATATTGGTGGTGGTTTTTTTTTCTTTGGTGACTTCATCTTCATCCGTATCACACGTGTCCGATATTGCCTTGTATCGGTTTCTGATTTTCGTTATAAATGATTGGGTAGGTTCATTGTGTTTTACAATTTTAATGTAGGGTGTTCCTGAGTTTTTTTTTTTTGTTCTTTTGCGTATTTGTTTGATAATTTTCTTGTCAGTTGTTATCCTGTGTAATGAATCAGGGATTCATTTTCTAATTTAAGTTTGGTTGTTATCTACGAGAGAAAGTATCAAGATGCGCGTTATCAGTTTTATTAAAGTCATGGTTTGTTTCCCTTATTTACAATTTTAGATTAGCAATTTGTCTTCAAAATTCGTGTTGTTTATTGACAAAACTTGATGCATTGTCCGGTATTACGGTGACTTTGAACCGGAGTTAGATTATTGTATCATATATATAGAGGGTAGTGAAGGCTCAAAAAAGATAGTCGAGCGAACGCCGTAGCTCGAGCGCGACAGTTTTAGGCACGATGACTAGGGTCATCGTGTAAATAGCATGAGGTAGTTTTAAGATTATGTTTAAGGATTTATCATTTTGTTTATATGTAAATACAGTTATATTTTTAAACGGAAGTAAGTTCTATCGGCATCCCTTGTCCATGTTTCCACAAGCCTTCGTTTCGGCAGGTTTTTATTATTATTTTATTTAATTATAAACGGTGTGGACCCGTCTGCCCACTGGTGGCAGCAGAATTTACACGACAGTCCATATTATTACACTTGCATTGGTTCGCAACTATTAGCTGGGCTGTGGAATGGCATCGAAGCAATAGTGTTAGATGAAGAGAAGTCTTGTCATTTCCCAGCAGGTGCTTTTGTTGCTTGTAGCTTAGGGGACTTTTGCGTTGCATTTAACATGCTTGTCTGAGATGTATCATTGGCCATTAGCTGGTATTTAGGCTGTAGTTGGCTATGCGGCACGGTCACATCTAAGAGTGTTCATGAATGCAAGAGCCAAATCACTACCACGGTTGGAGGTTTTGCACTTGGCTACTAGTATATTTAGTCCTCGTACTAATCCATACTAGACTAAAAGATTCTATTCACTTTATTTCGTTTCAATTATATGTTGTTGTATAACTGGTCACTGGTCACAGGGCACCTATAAACAAGTCCGCTTTCTGCGAACGACACTAAACAACTAGATATATTAAACTATTTTTTTTAGAAAATTCAGAATAATGAAGGAATTATATATGAGAATAATAACAAATATTATCATATTATTACATTTAACATCTACAGTGTCATGCAACGAACTTGCTTATACACATTTGGATTTAACCATATCGTTGTTTCATTATTTTTCTAATTTATAATATTTGTTCTAGCCTTTAGATTGCTTTTACAATAAATATATTTTTTAGAATAAATGTTTAATGTCAAACTTCATATTATTTAAGTTTATATTGTTACACAATTGCCAGGCGCAGATGATACAATTTATTTAAAAATATATATAATAAGCAGATATTCATTTTGAAACCAGTACTATTTTTGGCAATAAAAATTCAAACAAAAGTTGTGCTAAATATAAATATCTTTAAGTTTTGTTCAGGCAACAGTTCTGTTACTGTAAACATTTTAAGTAATGGCAGAGACTGCAAAATATGAGTAGAGTAAACAGGCACTTCCACTTTGAATATTTTTTTTAAAAATAGGATGTGCACACCTCAGGCATATGAAAATAATAAGTTTAAAGTTTAATAATTTTACCTTCAACCGTTTAGGCTGTAGAGAGCATAAATACATATAGGCAGGCGCGCACAGACACACACACACACACACACACACACACACACACACACACATACACACATACAAACACGTACAGACCGACGTTATTCCAAAAATGGTCGGAATCGATTCAGGGATGGTCAAACCGTATATTTCCGTTAGAATCTGGAGACTGAAATTTTTCATGAATAGAAGACTTATTTATACGGCCTATAAGAAAGTTAAAATGTTACTAGCCATATTAACAAGCAATTAGAATATAATATAATATCTGTTCTAACCTTTAGATATAAGCATCTGCAGTGTCATGCACCGAACTTTCTTATACGCATATGGGTTAAATCACATCGTAGTTTCATTATTTTTCTGACCTTAGAAACACTTTTGCGCTAGACATATTTCTTTGAATAAATATTAAATGTCAAACTTCAAACTATTTAAGTCTGTTTTGTTTTTTTTTTGATAAACAATTGACAGGCGCAGATGATACGATTAATGTAAAATTAAATGTAATAATATGAAGAAATTTCAAGCGCCATTTTCTTGTTTCCGAAACCGTTTGAGAAAAAATGTTTTAAATAAAAGTTGTACAAAATTCTGATATCTATAATTTTTACGGTAACAATTTTTCTATAACTGCAACCGCTTTTGAGTAATTGCAGAAACTGCAAAAATTGACTAGAGTACACATGCACTTCCGGTCGCAATATATTTTCAAAATTAGAAGATTTTTGTGCCGGGCACATACAAATCATAAGTTTAAAATTTCATAAATTTCCCTTTAGCCGTGTGGGCTGTAGAGTGCTCACATACATTCACACACACACACACACACAAACGGACGTCATTTCAAAAATATTCGGAATCGACTCAGGGAAGGGCCATACGTATATTTCCGATAAAATCACGAGTTCGAAATTTTTCATAATTACAATACTTTCTTATACTGCGTATAAGAAAGTAATAAGCAGAAATTTATTTTGAAACCAGTGCCCTTTTTGGAAAAAAAAATTCTCACAAAAGTTGAACTAAATATAAATACCTTTAATTTCTGTCCCTGCAATTTTTCTGTGACTGTCACCATTTTTGAGTAATTACAGAAACTGCAAAAAATTACTTATGTAAACAGGCACTTCTGCCTCGAATATTTTTTTCAAAAATAGGAGATGCACATCTTAAGTTTAATAAATTTAGCTTTAACCGTTTCAGCTTTAGAGAACATACACACGCATACACACACACACACACATATACACACAGACGGACATCATTCCAAAAATAGTCGGAATCGATTCAAGGACGGTCAAAACGTATATCTCCGTTAAAATCTCGAGTTCGAAATTTTTCATGACTACAATACTTATACTGCGTATAAGAAAGTAAAAAGACAACAACAAATGTGTATTAAACATAGAAATATCCTGGATAAAAGATATTTTAAGCAAGCTGGAAACAAATTATATATATTCATCAGATATTTAATCAATTAACAGTATTCGTTTCAAATTTAAATAATTTATTTGAACACATTAGCCCTCTACTTTTTGCATAAACTCGACACTACAGTGATATCACCTGTAGACTTCAACAAATGGAAGACCACATTTTCGAATATAACGAGTAGATAAAGACTCATTGTCAATTAAACAAACAAATACTACACAGACTAATTACACTCCCAATTTTTAGCAAAGAGGCATACTCCTTTTTCCAAATAACACCCGTGTAACAAATTCAGCTTATTGCGTACTGCCCTAGTTTAGATTCCGCTGAGCTAGGACATTCGCTATTAATAAATGCAACTAGCTATGTCATAAGAGTTACATACAATTGTTCTACACACATTCAGCGAAATGTTGCCAGTTCGGGATTTGTATACAATATCGGCCATTTGACTTAGGTTAGAACTGTATATATAATGGCGATATCGTTTGTTAATATTGCGTTTAGTAAGTGGTACTTTGTCCATAATTAAGTTTTGCTTAAATCATCATATTTATATTGTAATTTGTATCGTATTATATATTTGCAGTTTAATAAAAATGTTATTTATTTTGTTGAATAAGTTAAATTATTTGCGCGCTAACCCAAATCTGGACATTAAAGTGTGTAATAGAAGGTTACACCAAAGAGCAACATCTAGTAAACGAAGAAATATAGCTTCACGCATATAGTTGCGAGGGACCCATGCGCGTGCGCGTTCTCATAAGACTCGCAATTGTAACACCCACAAAATAAAATAATAACTTAATAATGAACAATGAAATTCAAAGCTTTTATTTTCTTCAAAATAATAATAATTTTCTTATCGATGACTGCCTTAAAGGGTTTTCCTAGAGTTAAAACCGT
Organism: Nebria salina; assembly: GCA_944039245.1. Classification (NCBI taxonomy): domain Eukaryota; kingdom Metazoa; phylum Arthropoda; class Insecta; order Coleoptera; family Carabidae; genus Nebria; species Nebria salina. The sequence continues at coordinate 9,939,244 of OX063270.1, forward strand.
ATAATGAAATCTCTTTTTAAAATCGATACTTGGTGAAGAGGAATAAAGATAGCGACAGTATTTTTTTACACATATTTAGCATATATAAAATTTATGTATTGCGTTATAAATTTTTAAATAAATTCAAAATTGCGGTCCGGACGGCTGGTTAATAACGCGCGCTCGGCAGAATTTCTTCATCTGCGCGGCACAATGCAGGGATCACAACTTTGATCTGAAAAAACATTTTTCTGTTATTGGGATATATTGTTGACGGTAATATTTTGAGTTTTAGGCAAAATATTTATGTTTACCAAGTTTTTTTGGATTTTTCAAGAAGTGATCACGCTTTCATTATGTTTTTCAATATAAATTTTTTTTTAAAGTAACTAGATATACCTAATTTGTATAAATTCAACATATTACCGTGAATAATATTACCTACTATCAGAAAATTTTTTGTTTTTATTTTATGTCATTGTAGCAGACGACGCGGGGCCATAAAATTTTGTTTAGTTCTAAGAGACCTATAAAACATTTGTTCAAAGTTTCATTTAGATAAGTCTACGTATTCAACAAAAATATGACCTTTTAAAATTTTTCCCCTCTGGTGAGTTTATATTCAAACAAGAAAATAAGAAAGTAGAGTTTAAATATTAGGTTATAAAGGGAAATAAAATATGTTTAACAAGCGAATTAAACTCATTTAAAAAAATTTATAATAAAAGCTTTACTAAGCCAAAAGTATTTAAAATGTTGGACCTAACGGAACACAATCTATGCTTTAATGATATTAATTATAAGTATATTCATAGTTAAGGGGTTATACTAGCCAGAAATGTTTTTACTTCTTTTTTATTGGCCTAAATGATGCATGGGCTATTTAAAAATTATATTCAGGAACTATTTTAGGAGACAATTTATGGAAAACATTTATAATAGCCTATTTTCCGAGACATTCTGAAACGACCGCTCGGCTGCGCGCAGCAGTTTAAGTTTATTACAAATCTCTTCATAGTTTTTGCCAGTACAAATCAGTTATACTTCTTCGAAATTTATACAATTGACGTTAATAAATCAAACATAAAGCCAAAGAACGTCCCAGTTACAGTTTGAATGACGATATACACGCAGCAAGCAGTGTTACTCCGAGTTACGCGTTCATCTTCAAACGCGTTATTCTCGAAACTATGTTTTTTAAATTGGAGTGCAAAGAAGCCTGCTCAATTAATTTCGGATTTACCTAAAATTGTAATTGAAGCTTCTTACATAGATTATCTATCGAAGTTCACACGATTTTGAGGATTGAACCATAATTACATTTGCAATAAATAATTCATGGTCGATTTTTTGCAACAAAATGAGAAAAATAATGAAAAGTGTTCCCAATTTGTGAATTTTCAAAAAAAAAAATTATAAACTTGTGTACATCCAAAGAAAAGCTAATGTAGCTTAAGGAAACTTTTCTCTTAACCTAGGTGATATATGGTGACTGTTACGTTGCACCCTGATTTCCTCCTTGGAAAAAACATTTGTTCAAGCTACCTAGTGCCATGACGCCATTTTGTATCGTAAATTTTAATCAAAAATATATTTGTATTCCTTAATACATGTTTAATAAAGTTAAAAAAATCGATTTTAATGCACTGATTAGTAGTCGAGAAAAAAATTACAATATATAGGTTCACTTCTCAATGCGCCTGGGCAATATAACAATTTAAGTTTATAATAAAAAGAAAATATTATATGTAATAATAAAATCAAAAGTAGATATAAACACATTGGAGCAATTATTATGAAATCTTGCTATGGAGGAATTATGTATGGCTGTATCTGTCATTTCATCATTATTACTCTGATTTTATTAGATGTCAGCATAAAGCACATGCCGGATTCTTGTGCAATATGAGTATTTGGTAAGCTATAGTATAAGCATAAATTAACATATATAAGCAAATAAAAACTTATATTCTTGTTCTGTTTAGTGTGGTAGTTCACTTTTGTAACACATATTAAATGTAACAATATAAATAAAACATGTTAAGTTATGCTGGAGAGTTACTATGTGTAATATTGCTAAACTGCAAAGATGAAATTTGAAACTAGAGAAAAATTTATCGAGTGTTGCCGGAACTCGAACCCGGACCTTTAGATTAACGCTTATACATTTTTTTTTCACTTTCTATTTCTTTTTTATTTGGTTTAAAAATACATTATTTTTTATGAAGTAATGTTTAAAGAACATGGTTAGTTTTGACAGAGCTCCTACTCACATGGGGAGTGTTTAACTGTGTAAATTGCGTTGTGCGTTTGAACATTGTGTGATTGTGTTTGTTATTCTTTTTTTCTATATGTTTGTTGAGATTGTGAATTTATGGGAAGGGTGTTACCTTAACCCATTTAAATATGTACAAATTAATGAAAAATATAATTGTTCAAATTTACTTACTAACTTAACTAATTTAAAATTACATATATTTACAAGACATTTTATATAATTGATGATCGATGGTACATTTTTTGTGTATGAGAAATGTTTTTTTTTGTGTAGTGTACGGTGTAGTTGTGTGTTAATGTTAAGTGTTCTGCTCATAAAACTTTTCATGAAATATGGACAAGTCTACGTAAGGAAGCTTGTATTTGAGTCTACATGTTTTTGATGCGAATTTGTGTGTTATTTCTTATGAGTGTGTTTGAGTTAAATTGTGTGTTTTTGTAAAATTTTAGTGATGGGTTTTGGATGTAAACTTTGATGTAAGGTACGTGTGTCTTCGTGTATTGTGTGATGCGTGTGTATCTTCCAGAGCTGGTCGCTAGTCGAAGACATTTGCTTAGTCGTTGCAATGGTAGTGTGATGGTGACTGGGGAATAAAGCAGGCTCTACACGATGTTACGAACACCTTCCAACGTCGAACGTTTGATGGTTTGGCGCATCATGTGGCCAACGTTCAAACCAACAAGTACCACTGTCGAGCGTCGAACGTTCGCGTTTGGACACGTTCGGGCTGTTGTCGATATTTTTGACCCGAGTCAAAGTATTTTATCATACGTTCCAATGAAAACATTCGTTGTTTTGATGGCAGGCTTCAAGATTCTTATGCAGTTCCATATTCTTTTGCAGTATCATATTAAATATTTTTTAGAGGTTGTTTTTTATTTCACAAGTGTTTTTTTAATATAATAGTTTTAGAATTATTTTTAAAAAAATGCCATTTTCTATTACGTCCTTTACGTTTTATTTTGTCAAGTAACAACTCGGAACATGACAAAACGACCAACACTGCACCAGCAATTGCAACAAATTTATACTCCATTTTAAGCAACTATAAACAACGTTTATACCAAATGTATTGGGTCAAAAATTCACCGTGTAGTAGAAACATTTGTCATATCAACTGTCGAACTAATTTAACTCAAATATTCGGCCCAACGTTTTTGCCAGCGTTCGTAGCATCGTGTAGCGCCAGCTTTACACCAGACCGGGGCCACATTCATGATTGATGTGTATATGAGGAGTTTATTTTTAACTGTTAAGGAGCTATTTTCGACAATGAGAGGATAAAGGTTGCAAATGACGGCACATGCTTTCTAATGTGCCTGTTTTATATGATGGTTGTGTCTTAGTGTTCTCTATAAGTGTAAACCTAAGTATTTTACTTTGTTTGTAGTTGTTATTTTTTGTTTATTAATTTCGATTGTTGTGACTAATATGGTGTATGTGAATGTACGTGTTAAGCCTATGATTTCGGTTTTGTTGGTGCTTATGTTTACTTTTCATGTGTTCCAGTAGCGTTCATGTATGTTTATGTGTATTTTTGTGTGTTTTGTTGCTACTTGGATATTAAATGAGCATGTGTTAATAGCTGTGTCGTCTGCGTATTGTGCAGTGTGTGTGTTCTGCAATGTGGGTATGTCGCTTATGTAGAGGTTAAAAAGTGTAGGACCAAGGACGCTGCGTTGTGGAAATCTTTCTACGATAGGTTGAGGGGTTGAGGGTGAGCAATTAATTTTGGTTGTGAGGGATCGGTTTCTGAGGTATGAATACATGAGTTTTGTTAGAGTGGGAAGGAATTGGAAGGAGATAAGTTTTGACACGAGCCCTACTGTTCACACCGCATTGGAGATTTTTTCTATGTCCAGTAGGATCATGACTGTGACCTTATTTTTATTGAACTGGGTCGCGATATCGGTTGCAATCTTGCACACCTGCTGCAATGCTTGGCTCGGAAACCAAACTGGTGGTCAGGCGTGTGCTCTTGTCTTGTGCCGATATCGTCGACTCGGGAGAGGATGATCTTTTCGGTAAGCTTGTGGGTGCAGATGGAACTTTACTTGGTTTAAGGATTGGATGGACTGTAGCAGTTTTGCATGCAGCAGGAAAGTGATGCAGTTTGATTTTGGAAATTATTATGTTGTGGAGATGTATAATGGATTTTCTTGATAGCCTTACGGTTTGGTAGGGTTTTAATTATTTTGGTTAACTCGGATGGGGTAGTAAGGAGACTGGCCAGCGTTTTGGTGTCGGTGTGATTTAATCTTGTATGGGTTTGTTTGGTGCGTGAGTTACGTGTATTTGTTCAAATGTGTTGGCTATCATCTCTGCCATGTCTTCATCCGTGATAGCTGATGTGTTCTCATGTGTTTGATTTGGTATTCTGGTGTTATGTTTTTTGAGAGTTTCTGTCAGCTGCCAGAGAGAGCTGTCATTGGGGTTCCGGGTGGACAGTTTTAGGGACCATATATTGTTTTTGTGTGTTTTTATTTGATGTTTAATTTGTAAGTTTTGTGTATTGGGGTGTATTCAGCATGGCGGTGTACGTGTCGTCTGCTATAGTTTTCTGATGTGATTTCGTTGCTTAATTTATTGTGTTATGTGTGGTGACAAGTTAAGATTGTGTGTGTTCACTTTGATGTTGTTTGTGCATTTCCGTTTTGCTATGTGTATAGCGTTTGTAAAGTGTTCTATTTGTGTATCGTTGTCGTGCGTTATGTGTATATGATTGTTGATGGGGATGATCGTGTCAAATGTTTTGCGGAAGTGTGTCCAATTTGTGTGTTTGTATGATGTTATTGTTTAAGTGGTGTTTTTTATGTGATAATTGGTTGATTGGAATATGATTAAATTGTTATCTTAGTAAAGCTCGGGTAATGATTTGGGGTAACGCTCTGTTGCCTTTTCTTCTTCTTGTGTGGTGTTATCGAATTAACACTGTATTCTCATCTTAACATGCTCAAATAATTGTTGTATTTTAATTTGTGTTTCCATTATCTGTTTCCAGAATTAGTTGGTTATTTGCAACATTGAGCCAATAATTTGAAAGGTTTAGTCCGTTCACTGGGTTTTCTCGATTTGAGTGTACTGTGTTATTATTACTATCTTTATTTTTAGTTAAATTGTTAATATTTGTTTCAGGTAGTGCATATAATTAATTTGAATGTTTTTATCTTAGAACATTTTAATAATTTTGTTTTTGAAGTCTTTCGACTTTATTTGATCTAATTCGCATCCTTATTTTGGGATATTGATTTCATATAGTTCATTTATTATCAAAGAGTCCCATCATTCTTTGAAGGGTTTGTCTAAATTTTTTATTGGAATCTTTTCGTTAATTTTTTTTTTATTATTGATGAAATATAGTTTTATTATTAGTGTATTGTATGATTTTTATTTTAGGCATTTTGAGTTTTATAAAATTCTTTGCACTGAAATTGGTCGCTTATGTCTTTGGCTAGTCCTTGTGACATTTCGAAATCTTTTGATGTGCAAATAGAAAAATGTTGGTTTTAATTTGCAGTTCTAAGTTGTGAACCCAGCACCGTGCTGCGCAGATGATGAAATTCAGCCAAGCGCGCGTTATCAACCAGCCGTCCTGACCTCAATTTTGAATATTTTTGGAAATTTTGTAACAAAATTTTACATATAATAACTATTATTACCAGATATCGTGTCCCTATCTTTATTCCTCTTCATCTAATATCGATTAAAAGAAAAAGATTTTCTTATACGGCTGTAACACTAGGAAAATCTCTTAATAATTGGTCGTGATAAATCATCATCAATAAAGTTCGATTTACTATGTAAATATTCTACTTCAAAATTATATTCGTACAGTTCTATTTTCCATCTCATAAGTTTCTTATATGGGTTCTTCATATTTGTAGGTAAATTCTGCTAGGGTTGGCAGCACTGTGTTAAAACGTGTAACAAACGTATTATTATTATAAAAAATTTTATAAGTAAAATATGGTTATTCTTATGTAAACAAATAAAAGCAACAATGGTTATGGGCCCAGGAGCATGATATACCAAGCAATAATTATTCTTGTTTTCGATTTTTTGCTATCACAGCCGTCACTCGCGTCAAAGTGTACAAAAGGAAAATAAGTGCACACAAAAAAAAAATGACGGAGACAAAGTACGCAATAGAGACGCTCCACGGCACAAATTATGCTTCGTAGTCGTACCTTATGAAAATAGTGCTGACGGAGTGCGAACCATGGTCAATCATAAATCCCGGAGGAGACGAAACTGCTGAAAATTAATCCACAAAAGAGAAATAGGATTACATCTCACGTCAAGGTAAAGCTCTCGCCAAACTTGCTCTTGTAGTCTGCAACGAACAGCAGATGCATATCCGCCAGCTGACGAATGCAAAGTTGATGTGGGAAGAACATCAACTATTGTATGCTCAGACTAACAGCAAGTTCCGTACAGTTCAACTGCGGCGAAAATTGGACTCGAGCAAAATGCTCGATTACGAGTCAATGGAGAATTACTTGGGCCTAATTAACAAAACCGTTGCAGATATAGCGATTATCAGCCACAAAATAGAGGATGGAGAATTGACCTTGACGATTCTCTGTGGATTATCCGACGAGTGGGACACAGTAGTCTCCACATTGTGTAACCTCCTAGAAGCAGAAATCGCAAGCGCAACTGTCAAGAGGCCCCTTCTTGCGGAAGATGCACGGCGAACTGAGGGCAATGATTTAGGCAGCAGGCACTTGTGGCAAGGATAAAGTATCAAGGAGACCGGAGGGTACAGAAGTCAGGGAAGTCATCGGAGGGCGCACAGCAAGACAGGAAGGAAGAAGAGGATCGGAAGATGCCTTCGCAAAAAGGGTACCGCGTCTGTTTCACCTGTCAAGAGAGTGGCCACATCGCCAGATATTGTTATGAGAAGAAGGGAGTCCACAAGTCTAGCGACAAGACTCAGACAACGATGAGCGACTACTGCGGGAACGTGAGGATCAATAGTGACAGTTGGATCATCGACTCCGGAGCCACACATCACATGACGCCAATTGAGGACTATTTCTCAGAAATCGACAAGAGGACAACTATCAACGTCATAACCATGGCAAATGGTAGCATGACACCTTCTACTGGAAAGGGCACGGTGGGAGCGAAACTGGTTGATAGCCTTTCTGATGTCCAGGAATTCACAGAGAGAGAAACGTTTTTGGTTCTAAGCAGCGGTCACGGTATCTAATCCGTATGGGTGCTCACGAAGAAAGGAATGAAGGTGATCTTCGATCTCGAAGGAGGCTACATTGCAGATGTTGCCTGACGAATTCTGATTCGTGCAGAGAAGCGGGATGAATTCTACGTCATCAACGCAAAGCCATGCACTGAGGCCAAGTTGAACACGCTGTCACGCAAAGATAAACCGGAGTCAATCAATCTGTGGCATCGTCAGTTGATGCACATCAGCAAGGTGAAAATACTCGGGATGGCAAAAGCGGACTCCGTTGTAGGATTCAAAGTCGAACAGGGTTCACTAATTCCATGTAGCAGCTGAGTAGATGTGAAAGATGGTTTCTGGAACAGTTGAAGATCGCGACTCTGATTGGTCGAACGATGCCACGTGACCAGCGGCAATATGTGATGACGTCATGCACACGGTAAATTTGAAACTAATATGGGTGACGTCACGTTTACGTTATGTGACCAGCTTGCAAATGATGTAGTTCAGGTTGCATAAAACTGAAATTAACAATACGTGAGGATGGCATGCGCGCGGTAAATTTGAAATTAATAGGGGTGACGTCACGTTTACGTTATGTGACCAGATGGTGGTTGTCACCCGCTTTAAAAGCTGGATTCATAACCTAACTCTATTCAAATTTACGCGCTCATAACTTCATTATGTATTGTAAATTTCAGTTTTATACAACTTGAACTACACTATTTATATTTTATAGTTTAATGAAAACCTGATATACAACGTTGTCAAGTTGGTCACATACTCTTATTCCTTTCAAATTTACGGCAAGTCATAACGTATTGCTAATTTCAGTTTTATGCAAACTGCACTTCATCATTGTCAAGCTGGTCACATAACGTAACCGTGACGTCACCCTTTATTAATTTCAAATTTACGGCGCCCATGACGTCATCAGGAATTGATAATTTCAGGTATAATAAATTTCTCCAGTAAAATTTATATCGTCACGAAACAAACTGCAGTTTGTTGTAGTCACTCTCGTTTCTGAACAGCTATCGCATAGCCTTCATCTAAAGTTTCCGAGTTTAATATGTACCATTACCGAAAAGTAAGAGCCACATGATTGGCGTTATTAATACGTTAAGATAATAGAGCTTCTTCCGCTTTATTATTAATATTTATTTCAACATAATTTAATTCTAAAACTTCGGATGAGTCTTCTTCGTCATAAGAATCCTCACCCTCATTATTAACGAAAATTGCAGGTCATTAGATACATCCCAAACTTCTGGGATGTTTCTAAATATTGAGGTGTAATTTGGTGCAAACTCTGATTAAGATTCTATAAATTTTATTGATTTCATATGGTTTTCGTTACTTTTAACTTGAAGAGAAGCACCACATAACTGAAATACTTCAGCTTTAGTTTAAACATAAAAGCGTTTTAGTTAAAAGCCAACAAAATCTTTTATTTGTAAAAAAATTGATTTTCAATGTAGTGTAGTAACTATTATAGCCACATCAATTTAATATGTTTTTGTTTCATCTAGTTCATATAATTCATTAATGGGCTTTGACTTTATTTGTCCAATATCATTTAGATTTTGGAAATCCATTTTTTCTAATAATATATATGATTTTATAAGTTTTATAAAAAATTAAAAATAAACTTACCAATTTAGTATGGATGAACTTTGTATATGTTTTTGGCAGTAACTTTAATGTATGTATATAAACGTACTGATCGCATTTTTTCAAGCAAAAATATATGATTTAATAAGTTTTATTAAAAATTTAAAAAATAAATTGTAAACTTACTAATTTAGTATGGATGAAGTTTGTAGAAGTTTTTGCTGAAAACTGTTCGTACAGTAGAACTAGCAGGTTCGTATTTCTTGTATAATATTCATGTAGTAGGTGTTATTGTTTATATATTTTTTAATTATAGGATCATATAAAAGACGTGGCCATAGTATTAGAAATGATAAAATATATTTTTCAATAATAGGACAATTCTGTTATTTAGAACCTAATTATATGATTATAAACATAAAACTCGTACCCGCAGGATTAAATTAATTAAATACATATATATTTATATATATATATATATATATATATATATATATATAAATATATATATATATATATATATATATATTTATTTATTTTTTATTTTTATTACTATAGCGGAACGACTACTAAGGTCATTACCGCTTATATAGACAATCGTCTAATTTGATGTTTATTGTACAGTGTGTAGGAACTAACATAAATAAAGCTCTGTCATGATATTACTAAAACGAGAATTTTAGCTAAAATAGAACGTCAAGAAAATAATTATGCATTCACAAATGTGAAGCATACTCTGCACTGCTGATATGTGCAGAAACCAGTCGAGAACTGCCTAAAACCACAGCCCCAACAGTTATAAGGTTCGAGAGATAAGTAAAATAATAACAATGACAATAATGAAATGTTAACTGTCGAGAACGAAAAAAAGTAGCGTTTTAGATTTGATGCTACACATCAATAGCACGTAGAAACGTTAGCAGTTTACTTATGTGCATCGCATCACTGCGTAAATAGCTCACCAACGGACCTTCAATACCAGCATTGCGACGGTGCAAAATGTAACTAGGACACTGCTCGAAGATATGATCGAGAGTGAGCCTAATGTTACAAGTGGAACAGAGCGGTGGTTGTTCTCCAAGTGACAGGAACAAGTGTGTGAGACAAGTGTGCCCTAGTCTCAGAGACAGCTACTTGCTCGCATCTTGTTAGGCGGAGCGGTGGTAACCACCGCTCCACTGACACCTTTACACGTCGCAATTTGCTAGTGGAATTATTCCACTCCTCTTGCCATGTCTTAAGACAATGAACGGACACATATATCAACACATCATCGGCTCGCAAGGGATGACGAACTAGATGGTCGCTGTTGGCTGCCCCAAGAGCAGCCTGGTCGGTACTGTGATTGTCGGGTATCCCAACATGATCGGGTATCCGCATAAGTACGACATCTCTCTCTAGCTCCCGTAAGCTATCGATTTCTCCGCGGAAGTCCAAAACGGTTGGATCTGTGGAGAATCTGCTACCGATGCCTAAGATAGAATTCAAGAAATCGGTGCAGATGAGCAGGTGACGTTGCTCAACGAAAGCTTGACGGGAGTGTCAAAGACAGTAGAGCATACCATATAGCTAAGCAGTGTATACTGAGCATATGGGTGACAGTGTAAACGACTGGGATATGCCATCGATAACAAAAGCGCAGCATGTACCGGCGTCTGTCTTGGAGCCTTCAGTATATGTGTGTTGAAAGTATGAATACTGTTGCTATTGAATGAAAAATTCAATCAAGTATATGGCGTTAGGAGTAGAATCTTTTGGCATGTGGGTCAACTCTAGATTTGTCGTCAAAAAAAGAGATGCCAATGAAGGGTTGTTGGAAAAAATTCTCGATAAAACAGTCCGTTGGTTGTCAATGATGGTATTTAACAACCTCGGAAGTTTCAGTGCAAGCGGATAGACAGAAGTAGCACTATTGGTATATAGACGTTTCAGTACCGGATTATTGATAAATATGGACTGGTTTATATGCTGCGTGAGCGAAAGAACTTTACAGACGTACCTCAAAGCACGTTTCGTGTGCCTTATGTGAAGTGGCGGTACACCGGCTTTACTGTGAAGGCTTGGCATTGGAGTAGTCTTGAACTCACCAGTGACTGCTCGAATGACAGCATTGGGCACGATTTCTGGCTTCTTCAATTTAGAAGCACTAGCAGTGTAGACAATGATAGCACAGAAGGTTATCCTGGATAGAACCAGACTGACGTTACGTCGTAGCAGAGATTGCTGTTTGGTGGAGGCAATACACACTTGATAGCATTATTTGTCATTTGGCACTGCGCAGAAACATTATTGGTTTGTCTCAGCCATAAAAGACGACGGTCGAAAATTATTACCAAAATCCTCACCTCATCCACTATCCGCCCTGGTCTATCGTAAAGCGATACAACAGGACAGTTGTGTGCTTTTCGTAGTCGACAGAAGTCGATAGCACAGGTTTTCTCCACAGAGAAATGAAAACCATGGCCGGATGCAGCCAATGAATTTTAGTCAACAGCCTGTTGTAATCCCTTCTGACAGAGAACAAGATAGTGAGATGAAGTGAAGATCGTGAGATCATCTACATACAGACAATATTCAACAGTATTCGGCAGGTTGGACACAATGTCATTGATTGCAAACAAGAATAATGTTACACTAATGGAAGAGCCTTGGGGAATTCCGCATTGCAACGGTCGTAAAGTAGAGATGGTTTGTCCAACTCGAACTCTAATGGAACGATTCGCAAGAAAGTTTTCTACGAATTGAGGCAGATGACCTCGTAGATCCCAGTTGTGCAGTTTTCGTAGAATTTCGTATCTCCAGGTCATGTAAAAAGCTTTCTCTATATCAAAAAACAATGCAACCAGATGGTTACGTTTTAAGATGCTAGATTGAATAGCGTTCATCAGATACACATGCAGGTCAGTAGTGGAGTGGTGCTGACGAGATCCACATTGATGTGGGTTGATGAGATTGTTGGATTCTAGAAACCAGTTGAGTCGATAATTGTTCATGCGTTCATATAACATTGACAGATGACATGTCAAAGATATAGGAAGGTAGCTTGAAGCAGAAGACACGTCTTTGCCCTACTTTTGTATTGGCACAAATATCGCGCTGCGCTCGATGTCAGGATAGACATTTTCAACCCCAAGCCTGTTGAGAAATTATACTATTATGGGTTTAAATAGGGTGGGAAAATGACGATGCATTGCGTAAGCAATATCAATATCATCATACTCAACAAAAGTATTGGCTTTGCCACTCAGTGCAAATTCAAATTCTGCTAGAGTGAATAATGAATTGTGTTTCTCAGAACTATCACACTCGAAGCTTAAGGGAACCTCTTCAACCGCTTTTGAGCGCAAAATTTGGTGCGAGTAATTATCCGAATGACTAACGGACTCAAACTGGTTTGCTAGAATATCACAAATATCAGCTCTGACGGTGTGTCCCTGACCATTTCCCTGGAGCATAGGAATATGGGAATATACCTAATTTTCTTCCTAAGCCGAGTATGGTCGATAACGGTAACAATAGAAGAAACATATCCGCGCCAAGACTCAGTTTGAGACTAAAGAATTGAACGCCTGGATTGCGCACGGGCTTATTTGAAAGAAATTTGGCTTAAAAGTGTCGGATTTCTCCGGTTCACTTTTAGTGCGTACTTTTTAGAACGTAAAGCGGAAGCAACGTGTTCATTCCACCAGAGGACATACTTCTCTTTGAGACAACCAGAGGATTTCGGAATTGATAACGAAGCGCAATGCAGAAAAGAATCGTTTAGATTTTGCAGCTCGATATTTAAATCTGGTGACGGTTCGGGAAGCATTAGGTGGTTGGCGAAATAAAGCCAATCGGCCAGATCAAATAACCATCTTCGTGCTGATTTTTGTGCGATAGAAACAGTATTTGAAAGAAACGACATAAGAATGGGAAAATGGTCACTGTATTGGGCATCGTAAACTACCTGCCACTGAAGATGGACCGCTAGAGTAGGGGTTGAAAAAGACCAGCTTATCGCCGAGAGACTTCTTGATCTCATGTTCATGAACGTGGCTGCGCCAGTGTTGCGTAGCGTGACTTAATTGTTGTCCAAGAAGCTTCGACAATTCGACCGCGGGCATCTGTAGTTACAAAACCCCAGAGTATATTATGAGAATTTAAGTCTCCGACAAGGATGTTAGGAGTCGGAAGCTGACGTACTATGTCTTTGAGATCATTTAAGTTCGAATTGCCATCTGAAAGGTAGACGTTGCAAATTGTGATTTTACGAGGATAGAATACTAGGCATGCTACTGCCTGTAGCCTAGTCCTTATTATGCAGTCCTTAAAAGTGACAGAAAACTCTAGAAAAATTTCTACGCCACCATGTGCACGACCAATAGGATCAAGGTCTTTGCGTAAGATGTTATATCCACGCAAGTTAAATGAATCAAGAGGTTTTAAGTGACTCTCTTAGATGCATATTACTCTGGGGTTTCATTCAGCCATTAAAAGTTTAAACTTAGCTAGATTGTTGACGATTGCTTTACAATTCCATTGGATGATAAACGAATTTGACATAAATAATGTATTGTCTCTTTTTCGCTACACAAATTCCCATCCACAATACGTGTAGCAATGTATAGTTAGCCTGTCGGGCCATACATACACAATCCCATGCGCTATTTTAAGTGTCAGATATTTTGGCATACTTCAAAGTCATGCAAAGACAAAAAAATCTGCGGTAAAGAGCCACACGAGGAACAGCGCTGTACGGATCCGGTGAATTGTGGGGATAGTCATCTCGCTTCATCGAGAAACTGTCCAAAATTTAAAGAAGAGTATGCGATTGTAAAACACAAAATGCTTAACAACTGCAGTTATCCTGAACCACGAGCTTTTATACATCAGAACTCGGTGGTTCCGAAGTTGACCTTAGCCAAAGTAACTGCAACCAACCTGAAATATCCACTCCATCAGTAAGTGACATCGCTGCTCTACTTGAAAAATTGATTATTGAAGCTTTCTCGTTAAACTTGGGCGCCAATATGAGCGCAGCCCTATCGAACGCCAGCACAGTGATCAGTGTCACTGCAAAGCCGACACTACCCACTGTATTCATACCTGCTCTGTCATCCACTCCACAAACACCACCCAAAACATCTACGTCATTTATATGCCATCTCCTGCTCCTGTTCTATCGGGACCGGACACACATATTTCTCCCTCTGACTCAGAGGCAAGTGCTATGTCGATTGACAACGAGGCAATTAAAAATGGTTGAAAGCCTGAAGAAAGGCGAGGGTGGCCCAAGGGCAAACCGAGGAACCCAAAACCTTAACACTTTTCGGGTTTTCTTCAAAAGTCAGCTTTTCCGTTCTGCCTCTTTTCTATTTTCTTTTCATTATTTATGTCAAATTTATTTGTCATACAATGGAATTGTAACCAAATCGTCACCCACCTAGCTGAGTTGAACCTTTTTATGGCTGAACATAACTACAGAATAGTTTGCATCCAAGAGAGTCACTTAAAACCTCTTGAATCATTTAACTTACGGGGATATAACATCTTCGCAAAGAAGTTGATCCTATTCCATTTCTCTCCCCGTAAGATCACAGTCCGCATCGTCTACCTTCCAGACAGCAACGGGAACATAATTTACCTTGAGGATTTGGTAGGACAACTTCCAAATTCTTTTATACTTGTTAGCGACTTCAATGCCCGCAACATACTTCGGGGTTGTGTTAGCACGTGGTAAATTTATCGAAAGCTTCTGGGACAACAATCATGTCTCACTTCTCAATACTGACTCTGCTACGTACATTGATATGAGATCAAGAAATTTTTCGGCAATAGACTTATCTTTATCTACTTCATTTCTAGCTGCCCATCTTCAGTGGCAGGTAGTTGACGATGCCCATTACAGTGACCACCTTCCCAATCTTGTGTCGTATCTTTTAAATTCTGTTTCTGTTGCACAAAAAACAGCGCGAAGATAGTAATTTGATCTGGCTGATTAGGAATCTTTTTCCAACAGCCCTATTCTTCCCGAACCGTCACCAGATTTATATATCGAGCTGCAAAATATACACGATTCTATTCTGCATTCCGCCTCGATATCAATACCGAAATCCTCTGGTTGTATCAGAAAGAATTCTGTTCCTTGGTGGAATGGACACGTTACTTAAGCTATACGCACTAAAAGTATACCGTTAAAATCCGACACTTTTAAAACAAATTACTTTCAAAAAAGTTCGTGTGCAATCCAGGCGTTCAATTCTTCAGTCCAAAACTGAGTCTCTACTGTTTCTGATGTTTAAACATCATCAAGAAGATGGTTGTTTGATCTGGTGGACTAAAAGGCATTTAGGAATGACCTTAAGCTTCCTAATCCATCACCAGATCCACATGTTGAGTTACAACATCTTTCTGATTGTATTATGTTCTCCGCCTTGTTCTCTTTACCGCAATCTTCTGGTCGACTCAGGCAGTAGTCAGTTGCTTGGTGGAATGATCAAGTTGATACTGATATTCGAGCAAAAAAGCGTGCGATAAAAGTGTTCCGGAGAAAACCGACACTTGAAAACCAAATTTCTTTTAAAGAAGCACGCGCGCAATCTAGACGTACCATTCATCGTTCTTAGACAGAATATTGGCGTAAAAATGTTGCATCTATTGGAACAGTTGTCGGTCCAACTCAGCTTTGGAAACGAGTCAGATATATGAACGGCTACAAGAAGAGTTCCCATATTTCAATGCTCCAGGTCAATGATCAAGGCCACACTACTAGAGATGAGATTTGTGAGATTCTAGCAGACTATTTTGAAGCTGTTAGTAATTCGGTTTGTTATTCGCTTCATATTCTGCGCGTAAAAGCGTTTGAGGAGGTTCCACTAGACTTTAACTCATATAAAACTGAGTTGTACATATCATGTTTTTTATTAGACGAATTTGAAGTTGCACTCGGTCGCACTGTGAACACTTCTGTCGGGCATGATGAAATTGCTGACGCAATGCTTCGATATCTACCCGACAATTTCAAGAAAGGAGTCGTGGAATTTCTTTACCAACTTTGGGTGCAAAATATCTATTTAGACGTCTGGCGCAATGCTTCGATATCTACCCGACAATTTCAAGAAAGGAGTAGTGGAATTCCTTAACCAACTTTGGGTGCAAAATATCTATTTAGACGTCTGGCGTGAAGCAATCATTGTGCCAATTCTCAAAAATAGAAAATAAGTGTCTCTTGCTTCTAGTTATCGTCGAATATCTTTGACGTT
Source organism: Nebria salina (assembly GCA_944039245.1). Lineage (NCBI taxonomy): Eukaryota > Metazoa > Arthropoda > Insecta > Coleoptera > Carabidae > Nebria > Nebria salina. The sequence goes on from OX063270.1 coordinate 9,955,547, forward strand.
CCATATGTCAAAGATATATGAACTTATGATCAATTTCCGGCTCAGTTGCTTTCTAGAATCTCGCCATCTGATCAACAAAAAACAATGTGGTTCTCGACAGCACCATTCCACCAATTTTCTTCATGTGTATTTGACAAATGCGATTCATTCATGTATCCTAAAACGCAACCATCTGGTTGCTGTGTTTTGCGATCTATAAAAAGCGTTCGACATGACTTGGAGATACGGTGTTCTACGAAGATTGCACAACTGGGGTTTACGAGGCCATCTGCCTCAATTTATAGGGAACTTTCTTTGTAGCCGTTCGTTTAGGGTCCGAGTTGGAGAAATTTTCTTTTCTACACGACCGTTGCAAAACGGTATTTCTCAAGGCTCTTTCTTAGGTATAACTTTATTCTTGGCTGCAATCAATGACATCGTTTCTATAATCCCCAATACTGTTGATTATTGCCTGTATGTCGACGATCTTGCTCTCTTTACTTAATAGCAATCTCTCGCTCTCTGCCATGAGAGATTACAGCAGGCAGTTGACACTGTTTCACTGGCTGCATCCAACCGTGGATTCCATTTCTCTTCGGTAAGGACATGTGCTATCGATTTTTGTCGCCAACACAAAACACACTACTGTCCAGTTGTGACGCTTCACAACAGACCAGTACGGATTGTGGATGAGGTGAAGGTTTTTGGATAATTTTCCATAAACGATTCTTGTTGTTAAAACACATCAACACTATTTCTGCGCAGGGCAGAATGTCATTAAATGCTATCATGTGTATTGCCTCTACAAAATGGGGTGCCGAGAGGGACTCTTTGCTGAGTCTATACACAAGCCTGGTTATGTCCAAGATGCACTACGGTGCCATCATTGTGTATGCGGCTAGTTCCCATCACTTGCAGAAGCTAGACAGTGTTCATAATGCTGGTATTTGAGCTGTCACCGGTGCGCTTAGGACTACGCCAATTCCAAGCCTTTACTTTAAAGCCACTGTTCCGTCACTTCAAATACGGTACACGAAACATGAAATAAGGTACGTGTGCAAAATTCAAACGCTCACACAGCACATAAGCCACAATATTTTCTTCAACAATCCGGACTTGAATCAACTTTACATTTATAGCGCAACTTCTATCTATCCACTTGCACTTAAGCTCCCAAGGTAGTGGAATACCATCCTTAACAACCAAGGCTTTGGTTTATGTCGCAAGTTTCTCAATAGACCTCCATGGGCTTCTCTATTTATACAAACAAACCTAAGGCTTACCAGCATGCCGAAAGAATCCACTCCTATTGCCATATCCCATCCCATCTTGGTGCCATGTCTGTTGCAGACGTCGGCGATCATAAAACTCCATAAATTGCGATCTTCTGCAGTTCGCACAAAGTCTTCAAAACACTCTAGTCCCAGTTCGTTTTGTAAACAAGTAATTAATGATAGTCGCTTCCTTCCTCGCGTAACTTTACCCGGTATTTTACCATTTAATAGTTCCTATTCCACTCCTTTGTCCCGTATTAAGTGACCCAAAAATTCAAATTGTTGTTTTCTAATTTTACTCACTAATTGTCTATTAACACCCATCATTTCGAGCACTTTTTTATTACTAATTTTACTTGTCCACTTTATTTTTAAACACCTTCTATATATCCACATCTCCGCGGCTTTTAATTTATCTATCATAGTATTATTAATTGTCCATGACTCTGAACCATACGTTAGCACACTCCATATGTAGCATTTTACCACGCGAATTTTCGTTTTATTACTTATGTTGTTATTTGTCAAAAAAATTTTCATTTTATTGAATACTACTTTTGCCATTATTATCCTATTATTAATATCTGTTTCGCATTTCCCATCGTTGGTTATAATACTTCCGAGGTATTGATATTGGATGTACGTGTCTCAGTTTCTCTTCCTGTATTTTTATTACACTTTTTTCCGTCTCTCTCTTTTTTCCTATTATCATATATACAGTTTTTTCCGTGTTTAATTGTAGTCCTTACTCCTTGCTAGTTTCTACTACTTTTCCTAATAGTATTTCCAGCTCAGCCGAACTGTTAGCTAACAGAATAGTATCATCTGCGTATCTTATATTATTTATCAATTTGCCTCCGATTCTTATTCCTTCTAGCATTTCAGTGTGCTTAAATATTTGATCGCTGTAAAAATTAAATACTAGTGGAGACAGGACACATCCCTGTCTCACTCCTTTTTTAATATTTTTATAGTTTGTTACTCTTTTATCTACTCTCACAGCCGATGACTGCACCCAATATAGATTTTGTATTAATATTATAGTTTTGGTGTCCACACCGTATTTTTCAAGTGCACTTATGAGCTTTTGATGGTTAACCATATCAAAGGCTTTTTTATAGTCTAGAAAACATACAAATATTTTATTGTTGACTTCCACACTTCTCTCTATTATAGTTCTAAACGCAAATAAGGCATTTCTTGTACCTTTTTTCGCCGTAAATCCAAATTGTTAATTTGAAATTTCCGGTACTAAAAATTTCTTTAATCTATTCAGTAGAACTGTAAGAATTATTTTAAGTATGTGACTCATTAAGCTGATCGTTCTATATTGTTCGCATTGATTTAAACTACTTTTCTTTGGAAGGGTAATAATAGTAGATTTGGTAAATTTTTCTGGGATTTGCCCCGTTTTATAGATTCGGTTTGCTAAACTTGTAATTATTACGACTCCCTTTTCATCTAGTGCCTCTATCATTTCTATTGTAACTATATCTGGCCCCGGAGCTTTGTATTTATACATGTTTTTTATAGCGAACTCGATTTCTTCTTTTAAAATACATTTTTCTGTCCACTTTTCTTCTTCGCCGCATTGCGTAAAATCTATTTTTTCAGGCCTTTTATCATCTGCATAAAGATCTTTTACATATTCTTCCCATCTTTCTAATATTTCTTCTTTTTCCACTAAAACATCTCTAGTCTTACTTTTAATGATGTTGTTATTATGAACTTTCTTCTCATTAGACATATAATCAATTTTTTTATATGCTTGGTGCGAATTTTTTTGATACAATTTTTCTAATTCTTTACAGTTTTCATTAAGCCATTTTTCCTTTGCTTTATTACACATTATTTTTATTTGTTTGTTTAGGTATGAACAATCTGCAGTATTTTTCTTTTTTCTTCGTTCTTCCATTTTGTCTAATATTTCATCTGACATCCATTCTTTATTTTTTACCAACTTTGTTTCTTTTGAAACATTTTGTTTGACTGCATTTAAAATTACCGTCTTAATTTTTTCCCAATGGATATTAATGTTTTCTGAAGTATTTATAGGTTGCCAGTTATTATTTACCGATTCTTTATATTTTCCTTTTATTTCAGTTATCTCTAGCATTTTCAAATTGCATTTGTTTTAAGTTATTTCTTTTTTATCTGGTATTTTATATTTCATTCTAATGTCTGCTACTACTGGTATATGGTCGCTATTACAGTCAGCTCCAGGATACGTTTTAACATTTAACACACTGTTTTTAAATCTTGAATTAACTGTAATATAATCTATTTGATTTTTCGTCTTCCCATTTGGATGTATCCATGTGTAAAGTCTTCTTTCATGTTGCTTGAACCAAGTGTTCATAATTGTCTGCTCATTTGTTTTACACCATTCTACCATTCTGACACCTCTTTCGTTCCTATTACCTAAGCCGTGATGTCCCACATACTCTCCATCTTTTCCAGATCCAACCTTAGCGTTAAAATCACCTATGATGTAGATAATTTCGTAAGATTTACATAATTTTTTAGCATTTTCCAGTTCTTCATAAAATGCCACTACCTCTTTTTCTGCGGACTCTGCTGTTGGTGCATAAACTTGTATTATGTTTGTATCGACTGGCTTAATTCTAAATTTCAACAGAATAATTCTTTCTGATATTGGAATATAATTAACTACTTTATTTCGCAGATTTTCTTGTATTATTATTGCTACACCTTTTTCATGCTTCGTTCCGCCTGAGTAAAATAAAGTTACATCCTCATATATTACTATACCATTTCCGGTCCATCTTACTTCGCTTGGACCTAAAATATTTATATTTAGCTTCATCATTTCTTGAATAACATTTGCTGTTTTGCCGCTTTGGTATAAAGTTTTTACAATCCATGTGGCTAATTTCCATTTATTTTTTTGTTTCATGGTCTTCCTGGGCAATATAGAACAGTGGTTTGCCGTTGCCTTCTGTTCTTTGTGTAGTTTTGGCTGTATTATTTCTTCGAGTACCTTATTATTTGCCTTGTTTGTCTTCTTTATCTTTCTTCCTATTTCCAATAGTTGCTATTGCGAGTACTTCACCGACTGGTTTTTTTTCGGTTGCGGTTCCGCCTCTTGTTCTGCTAATATCAAGGGTTCGTTGAGATTACTACATAAATTCGAATTTTCTCTGAAATATTGTAGCATAGTGTTTTTTCTTGTCACATCCTGTCTATCTTTCTTCGCAAATTTCGTTGTCTTTGAAGTTGAAGGCCAGGATTGTACACTAATGGTTAATTGCTCGTTTGTGTCTTTATCGTCTGATAAATTCCGTTTTTTCATGTTTACGATTTCTGTATTATCCTTATGACCATTGCTATCGTTGTTTCCTACCTCTTTCTCCTTATGTATGTTATTTTCATCAGCAGTGTTGTCATCGTTTACCATTTCCTTCCCATCTACTATCGGCACATCATATTTAATATAGGCCAATTTTCCTTGCTTCCTAAAATTTAGAATTTTTTGATGTAGATGTTTTCTTTTATCTCTTACCACCTTGGGAAAATCTTCTGCGATGAAAATGTTGGAAGCTTTTAATTGTCTCTTGTTATTCATTATTTGAATCTTTTTGTTTAGAGTAGTTAAACCGATTTTAATTGATCTCGCTTTATCAACTTTTTTACCCAAATAGTATGCAAAATCTATTTCTTCTTCTTTTAATATGACATTTAATTTTTTATTAACAATAAGCAGCACTTCTTTTATCATATCGGCATAATTTTTCTTTTCTTCCACCCCAAGCAAAACAATGTTTTTCTTTCTAGATTCCTTCTGCAAATCTTCAATTATCTTTTCTTGTTTTTCTAATTTATTTTTAAGCATTGAGTTTTCTATTTCCATTTCCTTAAATTAAGTATTGATACTCACATGTAAATTATCACACTCAGATTTAAATTCACGTTTTAATTCAGATTTTATCTCATCTAGTTTACTACAAATTCTCTCCTCCATGCTTACTATAAATTTTATCAATATAATTGTTTAAAGATTTTTATTTCAGAATAATACACAGTTGGGAGCACTGCGAGCGAAACGAATTAAACTAATAAGTTGTTTAAACGCGCTTGCACACAGATTTGCTAAACTCGACCTTTTGCTTCTAACATTGCAAACAATTGTTTTAAATACTTATTTTGAGTTTCTGAGGGTCGGTATTTTTATACCTTCTTAAAAAATAACTTATTAAATTACACTATTAACCCTTGCTTCCTATTATATTTCACCAGATTACTATTTATTAACTTTTTAATATTAGCTTTCACAGATAACCTTCTATCACCACTATCGCCAACTACTATTCTTGCCATATACTTGGTCGATTTCTTCAATTAATTGTAGCAGTACACAGACTTTCAACACACATATACTGCTGGCTCCAAGACAGACTCTGGGTCTGGCTGTGCTTTTGTGACTGAGGGTGTACCCCAATCGTTCACACTGTCATCCATATGCTCGGTTTATACCCCAGAGTTATATGGGATCTTCTACACTCTGCGACACTCTCGTCAATCTATCAATGAGATACGTCACCTGCTTGTCTGCCCTGATTCTTTGAGTGATATCTTGGGTATCATTGGCAGATTCTCCTCCGATTCTACTGTTCTGGATATTCCTAGAAAAATCGATAGATTACAGAAACTAGAGCGAGATGTAGTCCTTATGTGGATACCCGGACATGTTGGGATACCCGGCAATCACTGTGCCAACAACGCTGCTCTTGGAGCAGCCAACACCGACTTAATTGTTCGTGATCTTTTGCACGCCGATGATGTGTTGAGGTCTATGTCTGCGCATTGCCTTAAGTTATGACAGGAGGAGTGGAATATATCCTCTCATAAATTTCGACGTGTAAACGTGTCAGTGGAACGGTGGCCACCACCGCTCCGCCTACAAGGTGTGAGCAAGTAGTTATCTCACGTCCGAGACTAGGGCACACTTGTCTCACACACTTGTTCCTGTTACTTGGAGGACAACCACCGCTGCGCCCCACTTGTAATACTAGGCTCACTCTCGAACATATTTTTGAGCAGTGTCCTAGTTTCAGTCAGCTTCGTCGCAAAGCATTTATTAATGGTCCTTTGCTTATTCAATTAAAAAATGATGCAACGTGCATTGGTAATGTACTTACTCTTTTTCGAGCTATTATGTTGTTCCAGCAAATGCGAAACAGCCGTTTTCATTTACTTCTTTTCAAAATTGTTATTTATTTCATTTAGCATTTTTCATTTACTCCGCACAATATTTTGGACAGAGCTGTGGTTTCTTGAAAATCTCAGTCCCTGCCTGAATGCTGCATATGCCAGCAATGCTTTCTCCAAAAGAACTCAGTTCTATACTGGAGGTTGCACTTTCAACTGTGCAAAGTTTGTTTCTAAAATGTTTCAACATTTCAAATTCTTATTTTGTTGTACCGCCATAACTCAACTTTAGCCCGTTTCTATTATTAATATTACTTACAATTAAATACAATTTCTAAATTGTCTTAACAGATTTATACTGTAAATTTCTTAAATATCCGTTACTTGAATCCGCACAAACTAGCAGGTATATGTCTGTTTATTTAATTATTATTACTATCCTTACTTACTTTATTTATTGTACATAATTTGAGTGGTAATATATATATATATATATATATATATATATATATATATATATATATCGCTCTTGTTGGTTGACCAGCTAGCAAAGCAAATGTGTTGTATATTATCGTATCGTTCACCATAGTTTTGTTTTGATTCTGGTGTTATAAATTCAATTCCGCAACTGGGTCGCCAATAGAAGCAATCTACGAAAGATAAATATTTCGTATTTTCTTAAATATTACTAACAATTTGAGCCGTTGACCAGAACCCGACTTACCTCGTAGTTCCGGGACTGCATTTTTTTTGGTACACGTGCATAACATAATTAGTACCATCCCGTAATTCTGTGTTCAACTCCGTACTTTGGGTTGTCCAGGTAATTAGAACCAGATAAGAGTCAGACTCTGATTCCTCATGTTGCAATTTACCAATTACGTACTTCAGTATCTCATTTCAGTTTTATTAATTTGCCTTAACGGCCTTAACTATAATTTCATGTAAAAGTCCAGTATGCAGAAGTTATCTCACGTCTTTTATCTTTTGATTCTCGTTTAAAAAAATGTCGTTAATACCGTCACTATAATTCCCGTCTCGTTAATTTCTTGTGCAAAACCTACACCTGTTTTAAGGCTTTTGGTACCAAAGTTACCATACGAGTAGCGCAATTGAAGTTACGAGACCGTACCGAGATATTGTCGCCAAAACCAGCTATTGGCGACAACGAAAACGAGACACCAGCCAGTACTCGGGCCGAGCGCATCCATTTCACCCCTCTGCCGCCTCCAGGACGTCCAGGAGTACTTAGCTAGAGCCCATAAAAAACCTATCCTGGAGCCACATTCCGTGGCTGCCTCGAGACTCAACGCTGCGCATCTTGTTGAGTATAGCAACGCTCTCACTAAATTAGCCTATTGCCTTTCAATACCTATTATTTAACATAATTCAAATTTTTATTGTATTATTTCCGTAGAGTGCTTTGGCGTTAAATGGCCTGTTAAGTACGAAAAATAGAATTGTAAAAAATTATTTGGTCATAGTTTCGTCTTTAACCCTGGAGTGCTCGTAGGGTGTCCATTGTCATGTCACACTTTTAAAAATGCCGCCAATTCGTACCGGAGTTGCTAACAGAGCTGCAATCTTTAGTACCTTCCTAGAAAGACCTAACATATAAAAGTTGCACGTGTTTTTATAAATTGGTTGCTAATTTTTTGTATAAATCGCGATTAATTTGATCTGGATGACGGTTGTCATCCGCGCGACCACTCGAGTTTCATTTATTATAAAGAGCAAATCATTTTTGGACTATAAGAGATCAATATTCAATTGTAATTAGTAATTTCGATAATGTCGTTTTCAAAGAGACCTTAGGTCGGTGACCTTCGCCCCGAAATTGATGCACAGCTTTTACAGTGGATGAATGAAGTAAGTGAACATGAATTCCAAATCTTGGACGACGAAGACGATAATGACGATAAAGACAATGTTGAGTATAGAGAAACTGATTCTGGCGCGGATCAAGAAGCTGATAGCGGAGATAATTCTGAAGTGGAAGGCAAAGTACAAGAAAACAAAGAAGAAGGACTTGCGGGTGCTATCAGTTATTATTTAAGTAAAGACAAGAAAACGAAAAGGAAAAAACAAAGACCTATTGCTAACACATAATATAATAACCCACTAACCTCGCCCAAAAGGAACTGCCAGGAATGTTCAGGCGGAAGCGGATTGCTTGAAATTATATTTAGATTATATCATTATCAGGACGATTACAGCAAACACCTATTTATATATGTTGTAAAAATTAGAGAAAATTATTCAATAGAACGAGATTCACTGATGAAATAGAAATAAAAGTTCTCTTTGGAATTCTGTACTATATTGGTGCCTTGAGATCCATCAGGACAAATATATTAAAATTATGGGACAATATATCTGACCATGAGCGCCCACAGTTTTAGATTTTTGGTGCGTTGTTTTAAGGTGGATAATATTCACGACAGGGAACAACGGAAGAAAGTTGACAAATTAGCAGCCATTAGAGAGGTATTTGAATGTTTTGATAACAATTTTCAAAAACACTATTCACTTGGAGAATATCTAACGGTAGAACAACAACTGCTATCCTTTAGAGGAAATTGCTCGTTTAGGCAATACATTCCTAGCAAACCCGTCAAATACGGGTTGACAGTGGTTGCCCTAGTAGACTGCAAAACAGCATACACTTAAAATTTAGAAGTTTACTGTGGAAAACAGCCTGACGGGTCTTATTTTCAAAATTACTCAGCTGGCGAAATTATAACCAGATTGGTTGAGCCAGTGGCGGGCACAAACATAAATATTACGGGAGATAACTGGTTCTCCAGTATTCCTTTAGCGCAAAAATTTTTGATGGAGAAAAAACTTACGTATGTAGGTACCTAACGTTAAAATAAAACAGAAGTCCCAAGAGAATTCCTTCCACTGAAAAGAGGGAGACAAATCTTTCATTATTATGGTTTTATAATGAATGCAGTTTGGTTTCATATTGCCCTTAAAAAAAACGGCAGTTATAGTTTTATCCACCTTGCATGCAATTTATGATGAGACATGCGACAAACGAAAACCTGAAATGATTACGTTTAACAATCGTACAAAGCCAGGAGTAGACTTGGTAGATCAATTATGTGGAACGTACAATGTGGCTCGAATTGGTAGATGTTGGCCTTTGGTTATACACTATGACCTATTGAACATAGCTGCAATAAATGCACTATGTATTTATACGGCCAATCACGGTTACCAAAATGTCGTTAGCCGAAGTTTTCTCGAAATTATAGCATGGGAGTTCATAAAACACCAAATTGAAAGAAGAGCTACCCTATCCAGTTTACAGTACGAGATTCGGCGACGTTCTCTGCTTCTATTGGGAATTTAGAACCCTCCAGTTGCTCAAGAAATGAGGTAGGGAAAAAGCAATGCTATATATGTGGAAGAGAAGAAATAAAACAACCCGGCACTATTGTAAGAAATGCTTTCTCTGGGTCTATCCAGAGCACGCTCAAGATTGTTCTTTGAAATATAAAGATTTATTCAGAATTTGAAATTAATTATAGGGTCTTTATGTAAATATCAAATAAAATGTCACAGGTTGGTAATAGATAATTTGTTCTAAGACATTAAAAACAAAAATATAACAAAAATTTTCATTTTGCACTAAATAAAGTATATTCAGTTTGGATGACAATCATTATCCGCGCGACCACTGGTGTTACAAAAAGAAGTGCAACCACTCCAGGGTTAATTCACCTAGCTGCTCCAGTTCGATATTTGAATCCCCGCTCCTGACTCCGGTCTGAGATCTACCCGAGCGTCTCGTACTTCCGGCTACTCACTCGCGAAAGTCGTTACAATATATATATATATATATATATATATATATATATATATATATATATATATATATATATATATATATATATATATATATATATATATATATATATATATATATATATATTTATATATATATATATATATATATATATATATATATATATATATATATATATTGTGATGCTCTTTTCGTCATGGGCGTCACCTAGTTGGCTCTGAAATAAATTCGGGCGCCAGTCGTCCGGATAGCTATAGTGGAGATTAACATACACTCACAGAGTTCATTAGTTTACTTTCTTTATTTCTGATTATTTGTTACAGATGTCGCTGGACGACCAAACGACTTGTTATTTACAGTTCTACGAAATTTCACCCAAGTTGTGATATACTTTATCCACTCCCCTGACTTCTACAAGTTACAACACCGGCCGGACGAAACAAAGGCACGGATCTACTACGTGAAATAACTACGGTGTCAGGCTGGAAATAACCGAAGCTCTGACATCTATAGTTCTACAAACCCGGCCGGACAAATCCAAGGCACGGATCTATTACTACGGTGTCGGGCTGGAAATAACCGAAGCTCTGACATCAATAGTTCTTTGCTTACCCAATTGATTCTGCAAACTTTACCTGCGCGGACAGCTGTTCGGTAACGTAGTGGAGAGCGCATGCTCACGCTTCGTTACAATATATATATATATATATATATATATATATATATATATATATATATATATATATATATATATATATATATATATATATATATGTATGGGTATGTAGGCTATGAAAATCATTTGAGCTTAATTACAACTAAACATAAATTGAATAGATGAAATTATTTGTTATTAACTTTATAAATAGTGTCCTATATGATTTTCATTTATTTCGAAAAATAATTCAAAACGGAATCAAATGTAGCAATGTTAATTTCTTCTGCAGTTAGAGTTGCACACTCTTACGTGCATTTTTCTCGATATTTTTATTATGTAAGGGTAAAAAACGAGTACATGAAGGAATTCAGAAATGGGCCTAAACAATATATAGCATCTCATTTGCAAAAATATAACTTTGTGTTGTTGCTTGAGAACCACTGGCTTAAAAAAATATTTACTTTCATAATTGGATGTCCACTTTGGTCCTATATAAGGTTGTGTTATACTATTTTATTGTATATTTTATAACAAAGCAGTTATTCGAGGTAGCTCTTGCATATATATATATATATATATATATATATATATATATATATATATATATATATATATATATTTATATATATATATATATATATATATATATATATATATATATATATATATATATATATATATATATATATATATATATAGGTAATAATAATAATTTTAACACTTGATTAGTTTCACATATAGATATTTATTGACGTACGTTTCGACCTTTCGGTCATCATCAGAAATGATACACTTGTATACAATTATAATACAAACATTACTTATATATAGGTTACTGTAGGGTGATATTCATAAGGGGGGAGGTACTGACATCTATTTGGTCATGAATATCACCCTACAGTAACCTTTATATAAGTAATGTTTGTATTATAATTGTATACAAGTGTATCATTTCTGATGATGACCGAAAGGTCGAAACGTACGTCAATAAATATCTATATGTGAAACTAATCAAGTGTTAAAATTATTATTATTACCTATTAAATATGTTTCATCAAGTGCCCACCAAACAAACTTTAAATTTAATATATATATATATATATATATATATATATATATATATATATATATATATATATTTATATATATATATATATATATATATATATATATATATATATATATATATATATATATATATTGAGATGTACGCGTGGACAATTAATAGTCAATCAAAATACAGTATATTGTATATATAGATTTTATTATGTTACACGAGGAACTTATTGACATTGCTAAAAAGACAAAAGACAAGTGCGAGTATTTTACGTTTTTGTTACATAGCATACTACGATGTTCATTTATAGAGAGAAGCGTAAATCAAGTTTCAACACTCTCCCTTTTTGGAGCGTTGTCATCAATCAATTTTGGCGAGATGCCCATTCCTCGAATGCAAAAGTTATGTTTGGATCGAGGCAAACCCTTCGTTAGAATATCCGCGAGCATGAAGTCTGTGGATAAATGCATAAGCGATATAGATTCTTCTCTAAGAACTGGTCTAATGTAGTGATCTCTGACATCGATGTGCTTGGTTCTTGCGTGATAAATTGGATTTTCGGACAGTTTAATAGCACTACGATGGTCGTTGTATAGGTGTACTTTGTCACCCAGGTCCACACCAAGTTCCTTTAAGAAGCGTATCAGGTAGACAGACTCTTTAGCTGCCATAGTCAGTCCTAGATACTCAGCTTCGGTGCTCGAAAGTGTGACTGTGTGCTGCTTGCGTGACTCCCAGGTGATGGCTGCGCCGCTCAGGATGAATGTAAATCCAGTATATGACCTGCGATCGGTGGAGCAGTTTCCCCAGTCAGCGTCGACGAAGCCTAGCAGGGTTTGGTTATCTTGTCGGTAGGAAAGTCCGTAATTGATTGTCCCTTTTAGGTAGCGCAGAACTCACTTTGCTGCTGCCCAGTGTCGGCCACAGTGACTATCATTATACTGGCTTAAGACACTTACAGCATGGGCGATGTCGGGTCGTGTACCGACCGCTAAATACATAAGTGAACCGATGAGTTCTTTGTACGGTTGGTCGGACTTCACGTCTTCTTGATCCCCCGAGGGATTGTTGAGATCTATGCCTGGAGCGAGAGGGGTTGAGACAGGGTTGCAATCATCCAAGTTAAAGCGTTTCAGTAACTCTTTGACGTAACTAGATTGTGAAATGTGAATACTCTCCCTTGATCTGTTGATTTCCAGACCAAGACAATATTCGACGTCTCCTAGTAATTTTATTTCGAATTGGTTTCTTAAGGCGTTGATGAGAGATTTTTCCTTCTGTTTGTCTTTGGTAACGATCAACAGGTCATCAACATAAATCAGTATGTATGTTTGTTTGGACTCGTCTATGAAAATGCATGGATCCGAGTGTGTGGGTGAAAAACCAGCTCTGACCGAATACTTTTTTATTAATAGGTCGGTCGACGAGGTCCCAGGTGAGATTTTTCAGAAGACTTTTCATTTCACAGTAGATTGCTTCTTCTTATTCGTTGCAATCCGGTCCGGGGAATTTCCGTACACGTCATGGCGTGTTCTGCGTCCGATTAGTTGCTTTCGTGGGACTTAAATCGTTGATCGAATCCTTTAAGAATTCAAAGATTCTTCGTCGTCTTCTGGATTTATATTGTGCTCTGCGTTGCTCTCATCGATGAGTTTATCTTGATAATGATAAACCTTTGCTGGTCTGCCCCGTTTTCCAGTCCTGATTAAGAGGGGTCGTCCGGGAGCACGCTTTTTGACTTCGATGTTTGGGACTTCATCCTCTAGATCTGGTCCTTGATGTGAATTGGATTGATTCGCCCATTCAACGGAAGAAGAGTCTTTCGCTCTTGGGTTTAATGTTTCAACCGAGTCTCTCTCGTTGGGAATGATCGAGTTGTGAATGGGGAGAATTTGGTAAGACGGACTAAGGAGATTTGATTGTCCGCTCAAAGTGTTTTCGGAAATGATGTCCGTATATTCGCTTCTGGAATCAAATTCTTCGATGAATTTTACTTCTCGAGAAATTCTGATTTTTCTTTCGTTCGGAATCCAGATGCGATAGGCCTTGGAGGTTTCCGAGTAGCCGACAAACAGACCCTTGAGAGCCTTAGGTTTAAATTTGCCTTTTCCTGGTTGTTTATCAAGGACAAATGCCTTGCAACCGAATACCTTGAAGAAGTTGAAGTGCGGACGTCTACTGGTCCACTGTTCAAAAGGGATTCCTCCATTGAGACTTCTGGTTGGACATCGGTTTCGGATGAAGTTGGCGGTAGCGATTGCTTCTGCCCAGAATGATGATTTCATCCCGGATACGATTAGCATGCATCGCGCCATCTCTACTAATGTCCGGTTTTTTCTCTCAGACACTCCATTCTGTTGTGGGGTGTATGGGGTTGTGAGTCGTCTCTGAATTCCGTTTTTCTTGAGGATGTCGTCCATTTGAGCATTACAAAATTCCTTCCCGTTTGCTTTGATTTTGTGTCCGGTTTGGTTTTCTGCGTAAGTTTTGTATTCTAAAAATTTCTCGATGACTTGGTCTTTGCTTTTGAGGAAGTAAACGTTGCACCAACTGGTGTGATCATCGGTAAGTGTGAGGAAGTACCTTGCTCCTCTTTGTGACTCTACTCTCATAGATCCACATAGATCAGAGTGAACTATTTGTAGTGGAGTCAACGATTTTTCGATGCGTGCGGGAAATGGTTTCCTCGTTAATTTGCCGGTGATGCAAATTTCACACGCAGGAATAATTTTTGTAGAGTCGTCGGGTTCTTTTATGTGGGAATTTTTCATCAGGAGTTTGACATCGTTATAGTTTACGTTGCCAAGACGTCGATGCCAATTCGTGGTTGAGGAATAGACATTTTGTGTTGAGTTCGCTTGTGGATCAGCTTGACTTAGGTAATATAAGTCATTTATGCGATACGCGTGAAGTCGAGTATTGCCATTTGCATCTAGGTGAGTTGCTTCTTGCTTGTTGAAAATGACCGTGTTGTTTCGATCGACAAGTTTGGCTACTGAGAGGAAGTGAGTTCTGAAATCTGGAACAAGAAATGTGTTTTCAAGCGTGATGGATTTGGTATGGTTACCAATGTTTGTTGAAATCTTGACACTTCCTTTGGCATGTATTTGTGTTGTCACGCTGCTTGCCAGACGGAGTCCACTGCGAATCTCCTCTGCTTTGGTGAACAATGTGCTGTCGTTGCAAAGGTGAGATGTAGCTCCACTGTCTATACACCTTCTGGATGTATTTTGATTAGGCGATGGATCGTCTTCAATGTTGCAGGCGTCGGCAAAGTAAGTTTCGTCAGTCAAGTTTCCTTTTTGCTCTACTTTCCTCTTTTGCGAATCGGCTTTCTTCTTCTTTCTGCACTCAGAAATAACATGCCCTTTGAATTTACAGAAATGGCAGATTAGTTTCGAACGGTTTTCTCCTTGTCTGGGATTTTTCTCGTTCTGTCTTCTGAATTGCGATGATACTGGGTATGGACCTTGTTTCCTAGAGAGGAAGGCACCGGATGAAGTGGGAACAGATTTCCGCTTCCTCGCCTCACTTTCTTCGACGGTTTTGATTTTGAGAGATTCCGCGGACGGAAGAGCGTCGCGAGATTCTATGGCGCATCTGAAGTTTTCGAACGATTCGGGTAGGTTATAAAGCAGCATAATAGTCAGCAAATCCCCGTTAATTTTCACCTCCATGGATTGTAATTTGTCAACTGTGTCGAAAACGATGACAAGTGATCGCGCGCATCATCGATGTCGCGCATTTTGTGTTGTAGGAGCTGTTTAAATAGATTAGCTTTGCGGGCGGGACCCTTAGAAACGTATATTGTTTCGAGTTTATCCCAGATCGCTTTGGACGTTTGACAGTCTCGAACTTGTTTGAGTTCGGATGGAGAAATTGCTAATATCAAATCTGACCTGGCTTTGCGGTCTTGTTTGATCCATTCTGCGAGATTTGCCGCGGTTGATTCGTCGTCGGCGTTGGCTTCTGGTTTTGGGTTTTCACCGCATAAATAACCCCATGCATCGTTCTTGATCAGAAGTGCTTCGACTTGTATCCTCCATGTGTCGTAGTTTTCTTTTGTGAGCGTCTCGAGACGAACGGAACTCATCGCGTTGGAGAATGCCATGCTGACCATTTCTACACACCTGGATTATAAATACCGGGTCGCAGTATGTATCGTGATTGATCAATTTTTAGTTTTTGTGTTTTTATTTCGTTTTGCCACACTGGGCCCATAACCTATTGAGATGTACGCGTGGACAATTAATAGTCAATCAAAATACAGTATATTGTATATATAGATTTTATTATGTTACACGAGGAACTTATTGACATTGCTAAAAAGACAAAAGACAAGTGCGGGTATTTTACGTTTTTGCTACATAGCATACTACGATGTTCATTTATAGAGAGAAGCGTAAATCATATTTCAGCAATATATATATATATATATATATATATATATATATATATATATATATATATATATATACATATATAAATATATATATATATATTTATATATATATATATATATAAATATATATATATATATATATATATATATATATATATATATATATATATATATATATATATGGTCTTTGAACCATCAGTATATGTGTGTTTAAAGGCTGAGTACTGTTGCAGTTGAATGTAGAACTCAACCAAGTATATGGCATTAGGAGTGGAATCTTTTGGCATGGAAGAACACCAACTGCTGAGCGAAGGTTTTGAATTGACGTAGCCTTATACGCACCGGTGACAGTTTGAATTCCAGCGTTGTGTACAATGTCTAACTTCTCCAAGTGATAGGAACTAGCCGTATACACAATGATGGCACCGTGGTCTATCCTGGACAGAACCAGCCTGGTGTATAGATGCAGTTAAGAGTCCTTTTCGGCTTTCGATTTTGTGGAGGCGATAAAATTGATTTCATTCAGTGCCATTCGGAACTGCGCAGAAACAGTGTTGATGTGTTTCAACATTAAGAAGCATCTATCGAAAATTAATCACAAAAACTTCACCTCATCTTCAATATGCACTGGTCTGTTGTAATGGGTCACAACTGGACAGTAGTGTGCTTTGCGTAGTCGACAAAATCAATAGCACATATATTTTTCGTAGAGAAACGGGAACCACGGTCGGATGCAAATGGCCTGGTAAATACTAGTTGTGTAATTTTCGTAGAATATTGTATCACCAGGTAAAGTGATACGCTTTTTCAAGATCTTAAAACACAGCAACCAGAGGGTTGCGCTTTAGGATACTAGACTGAATCAAATATACATAAAGGCCAGTGGTGGAATGGTGCTGACGAGATCCACATTGATGTTTGTTTATGAGATTGTGGGATTCCTGAAACCAGCTGAGTCGGAAATTAATCATCCGTTCATATATCTTTGACATGTGCCACGTCAAAGATATAGGAGGGTAATTTGATGCAGAAGAATCTATTTTTACCTTTTTGAGAATTGGTACAATTATTGTTACACACCAAACGTCTGGATAAATATTTTGCACCCACAGGTCGTTAAAAAACTCTACTATTCTTTTCTTGAAATTGTCGGGCAGATGTCGAAGCATTGCGTAAATAATGTCATCATGTCCGACAGAAGTGTTTGCAGTGACCCTGAGTGCAAATTCAAATTCGCATTATGAAAAACATGAATTGTACAACTCAGTGTTATCCGAGTTAAGGTCTAGTGGAACCTCCTCAAACGCTTTTACGGGCAGATAATGTAGCGAGTTATTATCAGAATTACTAACAGCCTCGAACTATTCTGAAAGCATCTCATAAATCTCATCTCTAGTAGTGTGTACTTGACCATTGTTCTGGAGCATTGGACTATGGGAAATCTTTTTGTAGCCGTTCATATATCTGACTTTTTTGTAAAGCTGAGTTTTATCGACATTTATTCTAATAGATGCAACATTCCTACGTCAAGGACTCTGTCTTAGAACGAAAAATGGTACGTCTAGCTTGCACACGTGCTTTTTTAAAAGAAATTTGGTTTTCAAGTGTCGGATTTCTCCGAAACATTTTAAGCGCATGCTTTTTTGCACGAATATCGGTATCAACTTGATCATTCCACCAAGCAACGGCCTACTGCTTGAGTCGACCAGAAGATTTCGGTATAGAGACCGAGGCGGAGAACAGAATCAGAAAGATGTTGTAACTTGACATGTTGATCTAGTGATGAATCAAGAAGCTTTAGGTTGTTCCTATATGAAATCCAATCTGCCAGATTAAACAACCATCTTCTTGTCGATGTTTGAGCATTATAAACAGCATTAAAAAGGAACGACACAAGAATGGGATAATGGTCACTGTAATGGGAATCGTCAACCCCCTTCTAGAAATGTAGTAGAGAAAGATAAGTCGCTTTCCAAAAACCTACTTGATCTCAAGTTAATGTACGTGGCAGATCCACTATTGAGAAGAGGGAAATCATGGTTTTCCAAGAAGCTTTTGATAATTCGACAAGGTGCATCTGTGCTAACAGAACCCCAGAGTATATTGTGAGGATTTAGGTCGCCAACAAGAATAAAAAGAGTCGGAGGTTGTCGTGCTAAGTCGTCAAGGTCATTTAAGGTCCAGTTGCAAATTGTGATCTTATGAGGAGAAAATACGTGGCATGCTACTGTCAGTAGCCCAGTCCTAATGTTGCAGTCTTTAAAAGAGGCAGAAGACTCTAGGCAAATTGCAACACCACCATGGGCATGACCAATAGGTTCAACGTCTTTACGGAAGTTGTTATATCCCCGCAAGTTAAATAAAACGAGGTTTTAAGTGACTCTCTTGGATGCAAACTACTCTGGGGTTGTGTTTAGCCAATAAAAATTTAAACTCAGCTAGGTGGTTGACGTTTCCAATACAATTCCACTGGACGATAAATGAATTTGTCACAAATAATGAATAGAATATAGAGAAAAGAAAAAAGTCAGAGCGGAACGACTGACTTTTGAAAATAAACCCTAAAGGTGTTAGCGCTTGATTCTGAGTCAGATAGAGATATATTTTGCTCCTGTCCCGATAGAACAGGAGCAGGAGATGGCCTGACACTAAGATTGGGCAGTGTGGTTGGGAGTTTGGATGTATCTGGCAGAAAAGTTACAGCTTCTGTTGGTGGTGCTGGTTTTCCAGATATAAATGTGGGTATGGTATTAGAAGATAAAACTGAGTTCATAATGGCGCCTCGGTTTGTAGTCGTCGCGTATGTTATCATCTTTTTTATTTCCATGATAAGAACAGCAATATCGTTAACAGATGGCGCTGATGATGCTGGCTTAGCAGCCGCAACTTTCGCGAAGCTCAATCCTGGGACTGAATAGTTCTGCCATATAAAAGTTCTCTCGTACGGGTAGCTGCAGTTGTTTACGGTCTTGTATAGCATACCCTTCTTTAAATTATGAGACGTTTCTCGACCACAATTCACGCATTTAATGGGATCTGAACATCGTTCATTTTCGTCTGGTACCTTGCCGCAGAGAACAAATTTTTTTTCTTTGCAGGTTTTAGAACTGTGCCCGAATCTTTGGCAATTGAATAACCGCATGGGATGAGGGATGTATTACCTGACAAACAATCTATACATGGCCATACGTATCTTTTCGGGCAACTTATGTAGAGCAAACGCGACAATTATGGAGGCAGTATTTTCCACTACGCCAATGACTTTTCGTGTAAACCGCCTGACCTCGAGTACACCTTGCGCTTTAATTCTGAGCAAAGCTCATCGGTTGTGCAATTTAATAAATCCCGACAAGTTATTACACTGTCGACGATATTAAGAGTTGCGTGAGACGTAAGGTATACAGAAAAATTTCAGTGAATTGTTAATTGTAGCAACAGAGATACTTCTTGTCCCGAGCAACAAGCCATTATTAATTTTTTTTGACAGACTTCACAAACAATACTATACAACCGTTTGCTAATAATAAAAGGGCTGACCTCGGAAAAATCAGTTCCTGCCCTTTTTTTGATGAGCAAAAACCGGGCTGTTAAACACACCGTCAACCTGCTCGTCATTTTCTGCTTTTAAACAGGGTTGGAAGTAACGAAGGGGTTGCCCCCTCCGTCGAACACCCCGTCCGCAAACGCGGCCAAATAGAAAATTAAGAAAATAAAATAGCCAACCTGAAAATATAATAACATAGCCAAAACTACGGAAATATAACAATATTCAATCGTTTTGAACGAAATACCGAACGAATTCAGTCGATGAACGACCTAAACAACACCATACAATACGAAATAAACAAAATCTAACAAGAGAAAACCTAAGTTTCAACACGTAATTTGTATGTTTACAATTGATATGTATTCGCACAGAGCTCACGTAATGAACGTCCGTTATATATAAAGGGTAAGGTTGCTCAAGTCGTACCCCTTAAGGGAAAAAGCATATAAAAAATAGGATTTATCAAATAAATAAAAATAAAATGTGTTGTTCACTACCTGCACTAATATTGTAGTTGATTATTATAAAGAAAATAAAAAATCTATATTCTTTCACGTAAAATAAACTTAATCTTTAAGAAGTTATATCGGTACGACTAAAGAAACGGGTTTCCTAAGTCGTATCACCTATAGCCTAAGTCGTACCTAAGGTTGAAATTAAGCAACAAAAAATGAATATTTAATTTATATTAAATAGTTTATTAGTTACATAATCAATCATCAAATATATATTTTTTTTGTTCTTTTATCAACTCAAGCGCATAAATCGTGAGCATATAATTTTCATTTCAAGCAATTTATCATGTTTCCTCTCGATCTACTCCACAAATAAAACAAAACCAACTTCTTTTCTTCTTTTTAATTTTTAATACCATTCCTTTTTATTAATTACTGCATTTCTTTTATTTGACGTATTTTTTACATTTTCATTACAGTACGATAAAGGAATCTCATATGGGTACGACTTAAGTCATGGCACAAGTTAACATTAAAAATAAACATAATCAAATATTGAATAAAATCAATACAATTTCGTTTCGACCAAACGATTATATATATTCTTCTGAATTTATATTTAATAAGAAACATAATTTTATCAATAATTAACTTGCAATATTAACTTCCAAACGTATGCAGAAAATTATAAAAAATTAAAATAAACTAACCTGATGAGGGAATTTATAACAAACCACTTTTATAGCAGAAAATGACACTTAAAACATTTGGTTGACTCGGATATATATTTCTTTTTGGTTGTATGCGCGGTTGTCTGCGCAGTTCGTTCAAAACTCGAGTGGTACGATTTAAGCACGGGTACGACTTGAGCAACCTTTCCCTATATATATATATATATATATATATATATATATATATATATATATATATATATATATATATATATATATATAAATATATATATATATATATATATATATATATATATATATATATATAAATATATATATATATATATATATATATATATATATATATATATATCTTTATGTTCAGCGATTCAGATAGTGAATCTACCACTGAAAACTCATTAAGTTCCGCAGAAAAAAATTAATATCGATTTACAGAAAGATTTAGAAATAACAGAATTGCTCGACAGTCTAAATCTAAATAGAAAGGCAACTTATAATTATTGAACAGATATCCAAAATAATCCCCATTTATAATGGAGATGTAAGGTCATTACCTATGTTTCTAAAGGAAGTTCAAAACTTCCAACGTTTATTAGCAACATTACATATAAGCGACATACAAAAAGTATACGCTTTTTCTTTAATAAAAGCAAAAATCACAGACAAAGCTTAACATAAATTAGCAGACAATACATTTGAAACATGGGATGATTTATAACATATCCTGGAAACTAATTTTGAAGATAAATTAACTTATGATACATTATTCTTACAAATAGTAAATATAAGAAACATTTATAATAATAAGCAAGGTGAAACATTGCAGAATATGACACACCTGTTTTCTAAGTGTAAATAAATAAAAATTAACTCAATTTTGCAGCGATCAAAAAAATGCTTTAATAACAGGCTTTCAAAAAGTGATTATTAAAAATATTATTTCACTATTACCCTTAACGATAAGAGGTGCATTTGTGAATAAAAACCCAGATACTTTAGAATTTTGTGAACAATTGCCTAACAATGAATTCAATTTTGCGCAAAACTCTCATAACTCACCACTATTAAAACAAAATAATTCTTTGAAAACAAAATTCCACCAATGAGATTCCCTGGTCAAAATTTACCTAGTATGCCCATAAACTTCAATAAAAAAACAAAGTTCCATGGACCAAATCAATTTGCAAGACAAAATATAATTAATAACACAGAAACACGAAAATATAAACCTGTCCAATGTCTGGAACTTCTAAACAAACATTTAATCAACCAATGTCCACACAAACTATAAGACAAAACTATAGCCAAGCGATAGAAGAAAGTGAGAACACTGATACTATAGAAGTATCTGTTGAATATTGTAACGACTTTCGCGAGCTAGAAGCCGACAGAACGAAATGCTCGACTAGCTCTCAGACCGGAGTCGGGAGTGAGGATAAAGAGCTGCAGCAGCTAGGTGAATTATACTCAAATTTTGCAACAATGACAGTTTGTTACACCAGAATAGGATTGCACTTAATTGGGCTTTTAACGCCAATACTCGCTAATGCTAGATATTAAAGTTACAAAGAAAATAGACAAAAGTAAATGAAGTGATGGCAAAGTTAGATGATCGTGGCTATACTCATCCACCGTTCAGATGTGAGTTGCGAGGCAGCGCCGGCTAGTAGCTCCAGGATTTTTACTTAGGGCGCCAGCCCGGTATTCCCGGACGTCCTGGAGGCGGCAAAGAGATGTTGGTGGCTACGCTCGACTCTGGTGTTGTCTAGTGGTGGTTTCGGTTATTAAATCCTCTCCTAGAGGTCTCGTACCGAGGTAATGACGTCACGCACGTTATGTAGGTAATAACGTCGGAATCAAATGCCTTAAAACAGGTGGAGAGTATTATGTACGGGGTAGAGACGCGCAGGAGTTTATAGCCACGGAATTAACGGAATTTTAACATAAATTAAACTAACGATAACAAGCAAATAAAGGGGCTTGCTTACTGAACTGTGACGCTACAAAAAAAAGGAATTATAGAGACTACAATTATATTGACAACAATTACAAATGGGTGAAGTGATAAACAGAGTTACGTTAAGTGTTAAATTGCAAAAATTTAAGAACCGGTCTATAAACACTAGTACGGTTCTGACTATGCCAGACAACTCAAAAATGTGTAGTTGAATAAATAAAGCAGCACTACAGATGTAAAACTAATAAGATTGATGGGCACGTGTGCCAAAAGAAATAACCCCGGCACCACGTGGTAAGTTGGGTTCCGGCTGACCTAAAATTAATATAAAGGAGTAAGTTACCAATTATACAGATTGATCCAAATTGATTGACCGTCACGTGACTTGAAAAAGTCCGTATTATTATCAAAACTACATTCCACAGAATAAAATTAGTATCAATTGCCACGGAAATGCAGGTAATGTTTACATAAATAATGACATTTGGATAAATCAGTGGCGTTGTTATATTTTATTGCTGATTACGTTCAAAGAAGAAAATGTTCACAGAAGAGCATGATAAATTCCTTTTGGAAGCATATTTCCGTACAGGAATGCAGAATGGAAATGAATGGGCATAGTCTCTAGAATAGTGTCGCGAACAGTTCCTGTTAATAAATGTCTTCGAAAGCGTCAAGAGAAGAGTGAATAAATGTATTGAAAGTGGTGGAGGGCAGTTTGAACATATATTGTAATAAATAAAATTATGCGTCAATTTTCTATTCTAATTAAATTGTTTCAAAGGTATCCCGAATAGATTCAAATTTATTACTTTTATAAATTCTCTGCACGCCAATGCGGGCTGTCAGTCGTATCACAACGAAGCGGCAAATAAAATATCAGAACGAGGCGGCGCCGTCAATCATTTTGGAACACTCTGCACTTATCTCAAGTCGTTGCTTCTGTCGGAGACTCAGCTACGGAAATAAGTACTCACTGCAAAATAGCACGTGACGACAAAAACTGATGTAGAACGATACTAGCTGGTCAGCCAACAAGAAAGCGATATTCCGTATCATTTTGCCAAACGACAAGTTATTCCCGCATTTGCCGGATTAATTAATCCCGCTCGAGGTGCGCGCGATACCGAGCGACGAGGGACACCAAGCGTTTTGCGGTAAAACCGCTAGATGACACGATTACCTCGAAATTGTGCCAACTAGGCTCATAAAATAGCGACAGCGTTACAATACGTTGAAAATGAGCGCGAAAACACACCCGAATCTCTTTTAGAAATAGACGAATTTCAAGAACAAAACGAGCATTCTAAACACAATACCTATCATAAAATATAATGACTTTCATATTTTTATAGATTCTGGTGCTGATATAAACTTGGTTTCCCCAAAATTGGTTCAACAAGAAAATTATAAAACAACACCCAAAGTGATAGCATTTAAAACTACAGCGAATAAATTTAAATGCACAAAAGTTGTAAAGATAAAGATACAAAATAAAACTTTTGATTTTTATTTAAACGAATTTAATGATAATTGAAATTTATTATTTGGTGTACAAATTTTAAACAAATGTGGTGTCTCAATAAATTTCAAAAGCAATATAATAACATTATGGTGACAAACAAAAATGTATATTACAGAATGACATAGAAACAAATAAAAAACATCTGCAGTGTCATGCACCGAACTTTCTAATACGCTTATGGGTTAAACCACATCGTAGCTACCTTATTTTTCTAATTTATAATATTTGTTTTAACCTTTAGATCGCTTTTACAGAAAAATATATTTCTTAGAAACAATATTAAATGTCAAACTTCAAATTATTTAATTCTATTTTGTTAAACAATTGACAGGCGCAGATGATACGATTTATGTAAAAATATATATAATAAGCAGAAATTTAATTTGAAGCCAGTACTCTAAATGGAAAAAGAATTCAAACAAAAGTTGTGCTAAATATAAATAACTTTAATTTTTGTCTATACAATATTTCTGTAACTGTAACCATTTTTGAGTAATTGCAGATACTGCACAAATTGACTAGAATAAACAGGCACTTCCGCTTTGAATATTTTTTTCTAAAATAGGAGGTGCACACCTCAGGCATATGCAAACCTTAAGTTTAAAGTTTCAAAATTTTAGCTTCAACCGTTTGGGCTATAGAAAACACACACGCACACACACACACACACACACACACATACACACACACATACACACAGACAGACACACACACACACAAACCGACGTCATTCCAAAAATAGTTGGAATCGAGTCAGGGAAGGTCAAAACGTATATTTCCGTCAAAATATAAGAAAGTAATAATGTTAATATACTAATACGGGATTCGCACTTATAAACGTCACAAAAAGAAAAACTACAAAACTAATAAGAATGTTTGAATGTCTCTTTCCAAAAGCAAATGAAATTTTATCAACCTCTAATGTAGTCAAACATAATATTAAATTAAAGAATGGCATCCCTATTTATTCAAAAAATTATAGATTACCGCAGGTATATGAAAAAGTAATAGAGGAACATGAACGGACATTAAAAAATGGCGTTATTCAAAAGTCAAAATCACCATATGACTCACCCATTTGGATTGTACCAAAAAAAATCGATGCATCGGGAAAAAACAAAACACGAATGGGTATAGATTTTAGAAAGATAAACCAACTAACAACAGAAGGTAAATTCCCCATACCAAACAATGATACTTTAATAGACCATATTGGTAACCCAAAAGTGTTTACAACCTTAGATTTACACTCTGGATTTCATCAAGTAGAACTGAACCCCAAAGACAGACATAAAACAGCCTTCAGTACTACATCTGGTCACTATGAATTTGTAAGAATGCCCTTCGGATTAATTAACGCACCAGCTACCCGTCAACGGCTCATGGATGAAGTATTAATAAATCACATCAATAAAATATGTCTAGTTTACATGGATAATATTATAATCTTTGGCAAAAATGAGGAAGAACATTTTAAAAATATCGAAACTATATTTCAAGAATTAAAAAGAGCTAATTTAAAAATTTCTGGAGATAAAAGTGAGTTTTTCAAAAATGAAACAGAATATCTAGGCTTTGTAATCAGTGAGGAAGGCTTAAAGCCAAATGAAAAAAAAAATAGAAGCTAAAGAGAAAAATCAAATACCACGCACTAGCAAAGAAATAAAATCCTTTTTGGGAAAACTATCCTGGTATAGACGCATTATTCCGAATTTTTCAAAACTTACAAAACCCTTTATAGCATGCTTAAAGAAAGGCAGAACACTAGATATCA
This sequence comes from Nebria salina, assembly GCA_944039245.1. Taxonomy (NCBI): domain Eukaryota; kingdom Metazoa; phylum Arthropoda; class Insecta; order Coleoptera; family Carabidae; genus Nebria; species Nebria salina. The sequence goes on from OX063270.1 coordinate 9,981,850, forward strand.
TTAATTCAAATTATAAAAATGCATTTCAAACGTCTCAAGATTTAATTATTATATCTCCTATAATAGCATTCCCAAACTTTGAAAACAGATTTATACTCACAACAGATGCATCAGATTACGCATTAGGGGCAATACTTTCACAAAAAATTGATAATGCAGAAAAGCCCATAGCCTATACATCGAAAACTTTAAACCAGGCAGAACAAAATTACTCTACCATTGAAAAGGAATTAAAAGCAATAATCTGGGCAATTAATAATTTCAAACCATAAATTTTCGGCAGAAAATTTGTTATAAGACAGATCACCGTCCCCTTGTTTGGCTTTTCAACATGAAAAATGCCAATCAAAAACTAATGAAGGGGAAGATAAAATTAGGTGAATATAATTTCGAAAAAGAATAAATAAAAGGAAAAACTAATAAAATTGCTGATGTTTGGTCCCGAATAAAAAATAATTATAAAATAAATTATAAAAAAGGTGATGTAGTTGAGACAAATATTTTCGCACACTGATTTTTAAAGATTTCAAATTTGGTAAAGGATTAGCAAAACATATAAATAAACAATTCAACAGTAAGGACTTTTGTAAAAATTAATTATTAATAACAAAAAATTTTATACTTCAAGAAGTCCAAAACAAAAATTTCTTTCACATATTTTCTAAAGAAAAATTTAATGAGGAGTGTAATAAAAAATTTTTACAATACTCTTAAGCATCGTAAGGAGACTATTTAATAAAAAACGACATTTTCGAAATTAATATCCCTTGGTTATCCTGTGGCTTAGATAAATTAGAAAAATATATGCAGTGTCATGCACCGAACTTTCTTATTTGCATATGGGTTAAACCACATCGTAGTTACATTATTTTTCTAATTTATAACATTTTTTCTAACCTTTGAATCGCTTTTACACTAAATATATTTCTTAGAATAAATATTAAATGTCAAACTTCAAATTATTTAAGTCTATTTTGTTAAACAATTGACAGGCGCAGATGATACGATTTATGTAACAATATATATAATAAGCAGAAATTTATTTTGAATCCAGTACTTTTTTGGAAAAAAGATTCAAACAAAAGTTGTGGTAAATATAAATATCATTAATTTTTGTCCACAAAAATTTTCTCTAACTGTAACCATTTTTGAGTAATTGCAGAAACTGCAAAAAATGACTAGCCTAAACATACACTTCCGGTCGGAATATTGGTTTCAAAAATAAGAGGTTTTCGTGCCAGGCACATAAAAATCTTCAGTTTAAAATTTCATAATTTTCCTTTTTGCCGTTTGGGCTGTAGAGCGCTCACACACACACACACACATAAAGACGGACGTCAATCCAAAAATAGTTGGAATCGATTCAGGGAAGGTCAAAACGTATATTTCCGTTAAAAGCTCGAGTTCGAAATTTTTCATGATTACAATACTTACTTATACTGCGTATAAGAAAGTAAAAAGGAATTAATAAAATAAATAGATAAAATATTTGGTGATACCAACATAATAGTAAACATATATGAACAATTTGAAAATTACTGCTTAACGAATGAAATGAAATAAAAGAATGCAACAAAAAGCGTGTCAACTGAAAATACTATACATAGTTCTGATGATAGATAGATTAAACATAGCAGATAATCAAATAATTATTCAAATCATTAACGAACCATTCACATTAAAAATCGACAATTTGTTTGTAAAAGAACATCCCAAACAAAGAATGTTAGTAAATATCAATAAAAATGACATAGAAAATAAAATTTTAAATTTTATCAAAGAATATATAATTCCGAATATTAAATACTATGCTCTCTTTGAAAATAATTCCGATATATCTTTCTCTGAAGTAATTAAGGAAAATTTGGAAAAAAATAGTATAAAAATCATAGCCGTAAATAAAATAGTAGAAAATATAGAAGAAAGAAACATACTATTGGCCTAACATGATTAAAGATATAACCTACTTCAACAATACCTGTAAAACTTGCAAAGAAAATAAGTATGACATAAATTCAATAAAAATATATGATAATCTAACACCCACACCTGAACAACCTTTCGAAATGGTGAATAAAGATCTTTTAACACTAGATCAAATATTATTCTTAACTATGTATGACCAATTCTTAAAATTCGGATATATCACAAAACCTAACAACAGCAATGCTAAAAATACACTAAAAAAAATTAAAAGAATATTTTAACCACTTAATTTAATAATGCATTGTCAAAAACATATTGTCAAAAAGAAGGAATAAATCTACATTGAACGTATTTCGATAATCCTTAATCTAATGCAATAGAAAGATTACACTCTACTATTATAGAACAGCTTAGAATACTACATGCCGAAAAACCCAATATTAAATTAGAAGATAAATTACAAATGGTCATGTACTCTAACAACAATACAATACAAACTGTCACAAAATTTTCACCATTAGAAATATTATATGGAAAAAGTAAAGCTAATATATTTCCCAAAAAATACCTTGAAACTCAAGAACAAAAGATCAACGATTATAAAACAAATTTAGAGAAAATAAAAGAAACCGTAGCCGATAGAATAAAGCAAGAAAAGCCAAAAATATACGTTCCTGAACAAACAAAAGAAATAAAAAAGAAAAACATGAATTCAAAACAGAACCCTAGACTGATAACTAAATTTAAAAAACCCCTTTACAAAGAAATAAAGATAAAGGAAATAAATTCTAAACTTAAATATATTATACCCCATGATAAAAATGGTAATGAAAACGTTAGAAAATATAAAATAGATAAAAATGAACTCTGACTACAGAATTGCTATAATTTGGGCCACAGGAATAGAAGATGTATCTGAAAATTCCGGAATTAACGCCTTACAATTAAAAAATAGAAAGGTAACTACATCAGAAAGGTTTTTATATTATACAATAGATGTAAATAGCTTTATAAATACTAGTAAGGAACTCGATAATCAAATAATCTGTGCGAAATACCACCAAATATTATCAAAATGAGTTAAAAATAACATTTTTAGACATTGAGAATTGAATACAAAATTAATAATGAATTTGTAAGTTAAAATTGAGTGGATTCGCATACTGGCTTCGTAGCCTAGTGGTCGAGGCAACCGTCCGGCAAGCGGGAGACCTGGGTTCGATTCCCGGCGTAGCAATACAATTTTAACTTTCAAAATTAATTATCTACCGATTATTTTTAGACTTATTTCAAATGAATGAAAACCTGCAAAACAGACTAAATATATTATTCCCTAAACGTAGTTTTATTAACGGTCTAGATAGCATAATAAAAAGTATAACCGGACATTTAGATAATCAAGATAAAGAAAGATATAATCAAATAATTGAGGAAATTAATAAAAATCAAGATAAATTAATGCAGAACCAAGAACAAAACTTACAAATTATTAAAGAAATGAATGGACACTATAATAAACAGTTAGAGCTAATTAACAAATATCAAGTTTATATTACTACTAGTTTAAGACATATTTTACATACCCTTTCTCGTGGTTTCGATGAAAACAAAATGTTATGGTTAATAAGTAAAGTTAATGATTGTAAAATTCAAAGTTCAACAATTGATGTATATACTGCACAATATAGTAACATTTTTAACGTTTTGCAATATACATCAATTACATTCCTCTCAAATTTCAACGGATAATCTTCAAATAGTAACCAATAAAATTCGTGAAATGATAAACATTAAATTCAATAATTTCTGGGAATATGCATCACCTATAACCACAAATTGCAAAATTAATGACAATAAATTTTTTTTTTATGATTATACCAATGTATGATGATGAACAATATATTACTAAACAGATAATTCCAATACCATTTATGTTTTAAGAAAAAAGGTATATCTTAAATAACAGAAAAATAGTATATATTGTAAAAGGCAATAAAAATTATATATTACATAATTGTAACGAAATAAACAATGTTAACACTTGTAAAACTAATTATAAAATAATAGATAACTGCTACACTAATATAATAGAAGATAGTAACAATAAGAATTGTGATTATAATGAATTCAAAACCACAAAATGGATTGAACAAATACCTCATTCTAACATAATCTATATTTATAATAAAATAAAAAATTTTCATTTGGACTGTACAAACATAAATAAAGAATTAAAATTTGGAATAATACATAATGTTATAAACAACAACTGTTTTATAGATAAGGAAAAATTCAATAATGAAATTATGGCTAAAGCATATAATTTACAAATTAATAAATTTTTAAATACCGAAGAGAAAATATTCCCTCTGAATAGTAGTATAATTCAACATTTTCAAAAATATATTATTCCAAATATTACCTTAAAGCAAGCGACACATGAACACATGAATAATCATTATAATCATGCTCAAAGCATATTAATAAGTATAATTACTGTTAGTATATTAATAAGTATAATTACTATTAGAAATAAGTTCGTATAAAATATTGAAATATTATAACAATAAGAAACTACAAAGGAACAATGATATAACAGATATAGATATGGTAGATTTGTAAATATAAAATAATATCATCAAGGGGAGTAATTATAATTTATGACACAAAGAGCTATATTTCTTAGAAATCTCAAGGTATTATTTTATATATCACCAGTAAGCTGATGATATGTTAAATTGTCTCAGATGTATAAATATCAAGTATTGATCGAAATTCAGCATTCTCTTTCTTATACTCAACTGTAAAACACGCGTGGTTTGATAAAATTAATAAATATATTTATGTATGTTTACTAGATGCCAGAGCGAGCGGACTTTCTTTACGTGAGCTCTGTGCGCATACATTTTATTTGTAAATAAACAAAATTCGTGTTGAAACTTAGGTTCTTTCTTGTTTGTTTGTATTTATTTTGCTGTGTATGGTGTTGGTTTGGTCGTTTATCGACTGATTTCATTCGGTTTCCGTTAAAATCGATTGAATATTGTTCTTTTTTCGTAGTTTTGGCTACATTTTCTTAATTTCGTTTATATTTCTATATATGCGTAGGCGGACGGGGTGTTTGACGGAGTGGCAAACCCTTCCTTTGTATTTAACCCTGCTAAAAAGCAGAAAGTAATGAGCCAGTTGGCGGAGGAACAATGTCTCCAGTTTCTGGTCATTAAAAAAAAGCCGGATCTGATTTTTCAAGGTCAGTCAATCAATAAACAAATGTACAGCTTGGTTGGCGAGGTGCAGTCTTTAAAAAAAATTAAAGAAGGTCTTTTGGTAGAAACAAAATCTGCTAAGCAAGCAACTCGGTTGCTGCATACAAATGATTTTGCTGATGTACCAGTTGAGGTGTCCTCTCACTCGACCCTCAATACCGTCAACGGAGTGATTACCTGTCACGATTTATTAAATTGCACAACTGATGAGCTTTGCTCAGAGCTTAAAGCACATGAAGTTTCTGAGGTCAGGCGGATTACCCGCAAGGTCAATGGCGTAGTGGTAGACACTGCGTCCATTATTGTTTTTTTTTTTTGTTGCATAAGTTGCTAGAAAAAATCTGAGTTGCAATGTATAGTTTGCTTGTTAGGCCTTACATTGCCAACCCTATGCGTTGCTTCAATTGCCAAAAGTTCGGAAATTCTTCAAGAACATGCAAGGACAAATGTGTATATGTGGAAAGGCACCTCATGAGGAACAGCGCTTTACCGATCCGGTAAAGTTCGTGTTTTGTGGTGAAGGGCATCTCGCCTTGTCTAAAGACTGCTCAAAGTTTAAAGAAGAATATGCCATCATAAAACATAAAACTCTGAACAACTGAAGTTTCCCTGAAGCAACAGCTTTCATTCGCCAGAACTCTGCAGTGCCAACTTTGAGCTTGGCTTAGGTGACTGCAGCTAAGCCAGCAAATTCTATTATCTCTGTCAATGACAACGCTGCTCTTCTCTTGACTGATTTAAAAAAATTATTGTGGAAGCGATTTCCCCAAACATAGGCGCTATTATGAGTGCAGTTCTTTCCAACACACTTACAGCGACTAGAAATACTACAACGCCGTCACACCTTATTGTTTCAGTACCTGTTTTGCCGAATAAGTTTCAATCTCTGAATAACGTGCTTTCTTTAGATATTATGCCATATCCTGCTTCTGTAATGGCAGGACAGGATAATAATGTTTCTTTCTCCAACTCAGAGTCAAACGTTATGTCGATTGACAATGTGGCGGTAAATAATGCTCGTAAGCCCAAAGATAGGCCTGTGTGGGCTAAGGGAATACCGAAGATCCCGAAACTGTAACAGTTTTCGGGTTTACCTCTAAAGTCAGCCTTCACCTTCTCACATTTTTTTTTCTTTTTGCTCTTCATTTGGTCTAATTCATTCATCATCCAATGGAACTGTAATAGAATCGTCAACCACCTATCTGAGTTAAAGCTATTAATGTCTGATCATAACTCCAGAGTAATATGCATCCAAGAGAGTCATTCAAAACCTGTGAACGTTTTCAACATGCGGGGATAAAAAATCTTCCGCAGAGATGCTGACTCTGTTGCACGTGCACATGACAGCTTTGCAATTGTCCTTTATTCTTCTGTTCCACACAAATAATGTAACATAACAACAAGGTTACAGGCACCTGCATTCTTACCTCGGAAAACTACAATTTGCAAAGTCTACCTTCCAGATGGCAACTGGAACATAAATGATCTCGACGACTTAGTACGGATAAATACACGCTCAATTATTTGCCCTGAAGAGCGGCTGAGAAAGTTCCTCTAAACTTTGAGTGTGATAATTCTAAACGGCGTAATTCAATTATACTTCCAGCTGAATTTGAATTTGCACTGAGTCACACAGACAATACTTCTGTTGGGTATGATGATATTGCTTACGCAATGTATCGTCATTTCCCGCTATATTTAAACTTAGAATAGTGGAATTTCTCAACCGGATTTGGGTTTGAATTGTCTACCCTAACATTTGGCTCGAAGCGATAATTGTGCCTATACACACGAAGGGCAAAGATGTGTCTTCCGCATCAAGCTATCATCCAGTATCTTTGACATGTCATCTGCATATGTTACATGAACGCATGATCAATTATCGACTCAGCTGGTTTCTAGAATCCCACAATCTCATCAACCAGCATCAATGTGGATCTCGTCAGCACCACTCCACTACTGACCTACAAGTGTATCTGACAAATGCTATTCAATCTAGCATCTTAAAGCGCAACCATCTGGTTGCAATATTTTTTGATCTAGAGAAAGCTTTTGACATGACCTGTAGATACGGAATTCTAAGAAAACTGCACAACTGGGGTTGAGGCAGCCTTTTGCCTCAATTCGTAGAAAACTTTCTTTCGAACCGTTCCTTTAGCGTTCGACTTAAACAAACATTCTTTTCTTTACGACCGTTGCCAAATCGAATTCCCCAAGGCTCTTCCATTAGTGTAACACTGTTCTTGATTGCAATCAATTACATTGTGTCCAACCTGCCGAATACTGTTGACTATTGTCTGTATGGGGATGACCTCACGATCTTCACTTCATCCCAAACTCTTGCCCTATGTCAGGAGAGATTACAGCATGCTACAAACCTAGTATCTTTGGCTGTATCCGACCGTGGTTTTCGTTTCTCCGTGGAGAAAACCTGTGTTATCGACCTCGGTCGACTACGGAAAGCACACAACTTTCCAAACGGTAGACCAGTGCGAGTAGTGGATGATATGGAGTTTTTGGATATAATTTTCGACCGTCGTCATTTATATCTGAGACAAATCATCATTGTTTCTGCGGAGTGCCGAATGTCGATGAATGCTATTGAGTGTATTGCCTCCACCAAACAGCACTCTCTGCTACGACGTAACGTCAGTTTGGTTCTATCCAGGATAGACTCCTGTGCTTCTAATGTGAACAATGGTCGTGCTTCTCACTCAAAGAAGCTAGAAAGCGTGCACAATGCTGGCATTCGAACAGTCACCGGTGAGTTCAGGACTACCCAATTCCAAGCCTTCACTGTGAAGCCGGTGTACCGCCACTTCATATAAGGCACATGAAACTTGGTTTGAGGTACGTCGCTCACGCAGCATATAAACCATTCCATATTTAACAATAATCCGGTTTTGAATCGTCTATATATACCAATAGTGCAATTTCTCTCTATCCGCTTGTACTAAAACTTCCAAGGTGGTAAATACCAGTGTGGATAGTAAATGAGGTGAAGATTGTGCGCATAATTTCGGACCATCGTCTTTAATGGCTGAGACAAATCAATAATGTTTCTGCGCAGTGCCAAATGTCATATTATGCTATCAAGTGTATTGCTTCCACTAATTGGGGAGCCGATAGAAACTCTCTGCTGCGACTTTACGTCAGTTTGGTTCTATCCAGGATAGACTTCTGTGCTATCATTGCGTACACTGCTAGTGCTTCTCAATTGAAGAAGCTAGAAAACGTACGCCTGCAAAGTTCTTTCGCTCACGCAGCATATAAACCATTCCATATTTTTCAATAACCGATAGTTAAATCAGATATATACTAACAGTTCAACTCCTCTCTATCCATTTGCACTGAATCTTCCAAAGTTGTAAAATACCATCATTGACAACCAAAGGACTGTTTTATTGAGAATTTTATCCAACGTGCTTCCATGGGCATCTCATTCTTGAACGACAAACCTAAAGATGACCAACATGCCAAAAGATTCTACTCCTAACGCCATATACTAGATTGAATTCTTCATTTAATTGCAACAGTACACAGACTGTCAACACACATATACTGAAGGCTCCAAGACAGAATCCGGTTCAGGCTGCGCTGTCGTGACTGACGGCGTATCCCAGTCGTTCACACTGTCACCCATATGCTCAGTGTACACTGCTGAGCTATATGGTATTCTCTACTTTCTTCGAAACTTCCGTCCAGCTATCGATGAGCGACGCCACTTGCTCATCCGCACCGATTCCTGAGTTCTATCTGAGCCATCGGTAGCAGATTTTCCACAGTTCCAACCATTTTGGACATCCGCGGAGAAAACGATAGATTACGGGAGCTAGAGAGACATGTCCTACTCATTTGGATACTAGGACATGCTGGGATACCCTGTAATCACTGTACCGACCAAACTGCTCTTGGAGCAGCCAACGCCAACTACGTTGTCCGTCATCTATTGCGCGCCAATGATGTGTTGAGGGCTGTGGCTGTCCACTATCTTAAGCTATGACAGGAGGAGTGGAACTTTTCTACGATTAAATTGCGACGTGTAAAGATGTCAGGGGAGAGGTGGCTAGCACCGCTCCGCTTAACAAGGTTCGAGCAAGTGGTCATCTCTCGTCTGAGAATAGGCCCTACTTGTCTCACACACTTGCATCTGTTTCTAAGAAAACAAAAACCGCTCTATCCCACTTGCAACATTAGGCTTACTCTCGCACATATTTTCGAGTAGTAACCTAGTTACAATTTGCATCGTCGCAATGTTGGTATTGGCAATAATGCATCAAGGATTGTTAAAGTGCTTTCATTTCTCCGGGTAACTGATTTGCTTACGCAAATCTGAAAGGATTCTTTCTTTCCGCTCCATAAATGTTAATACTTCAATTATCATTTATTTTCTTTTTTCTTCACACTATATATCAGCCCTGCTGCGAATTTTGTGGTTTCTATAAAACACCTAAGTTCCTGACTAAGGTCTGCACACTCCAACCGTGCAATGTTCTTTCTCTTATGTGGAAGTATAACGTTTTCATTTAGGCTTTATTTAAGCTAAATCTGAGGTTTTTTTCTCTCACTTGATTCATTTTTATTATTTTTGTTGGTTATTAATCATTTATTTACTTCCCTTTTTATTAGATATATATATATATATATATATATATATATATATATATATATATATATATATATATATATATATATATATATATATAGTGAGCGCAAAAAGTATTCGTACAGGTCAAGTTTTCATAATAAAACTACATTTAAAGAAAAACTATTGCAGATAGATCAAAAATATAAATATGTGGAGTTATATGGAGTCATACGTTTATTTAATTAACGAAAACTATTCATCAAAAATAATATTAATGTGGAAATAAAAATTAAAAACCAATATCACTATCCAAATTAACGCGCAAAAAGTATTTGTACATGTAACAAATTTTTATAATATTTTCAATTTTACACACATAACCTATACTTTTTTGGATATCTATTGGCTCTTATAATAGTTAGGATTCTGTTTGGTATTAAATTTACCAAATATACCGTAAAAAATATTGAAATTCTACCTCATTCTTCATGGTGCTCAATTTTCAAATAGTTTTTATTAGAAATTAGCCGTTTTCTTATTTCTTTTTCATCTCAAGTCCATAAATGCTCATTTGTATTAATGTCTAATGATTTGGACGGCATTTTCGATAACTTGGTGTATTAAAAAGGACTCACAATCTGGAGTACCAAGCGCTATGTTTTGGATTATTGTCTTACATGAATATGACATTTCCTTGGCTCCCATTTTCTCCATTCTAAGAATGAAATATTCTTTTAAGATGATTGTATAGACTATATATTCCATAATTCCATCAATTGAGTGTAGTTTTCCAATACCAGCAACACTCATACATCCCCATACAAGTACATGTCCGCCGCCGTGTTTTACTAAACGAAGAAAGCTTATTTTGTCAAATTCTGTTTGTGTTTTTCTCCCTAAGTGCCCTTACCATCCGAACCAAAATGATTGTTTTTTGAGTCATCAGGATATATAACTATATTCTAAAGCTAAATTTTCGATTTTTAAAGGCTTTAACACACGTCAATCGCTTCTTTCAATTAACTTCGTAATCTCAATATTTTCTTCGAGCAGATCGACCATGATACCCAGTATATCCTAGTACATTTCGGATAGTACATGGACACAAATATATTTCAGTGGTAATTTACAGTTCTTCCGTAAATTTTGGTGCAATAATTTATGGAATTTCTTTAATTTTTCTCGCAGTTTGCCGACGATCAAGGACACTGACTCTGGTGACCGGGCCACTTCTGTCTTTATTTTTCGATGTTTTAGATTCACGAAAGCTATTAATTCTATTTTACACTAAGGAATACGGTCTATGGATGAAACACGAAATCTTTCTTAATGAAAAGCACTAATTATGCAATGTAATAATACATTTTCTTTCAGTTTAACTAGTTTCTTTGCTTTTACTTCTTATACTGCACAGATAATTGGCAAATAACATTCGTTTATGGAAAATTTCCTATAATATGTTCGGGAGAGGTCCCATAGTATTTTTATTTATGCCATTCGGCGAAAGTCTTTAAAATAACTGATGCTGAAACAAAAAACTAAAGTGTACGAATACTGTTTGCGCGTTAATTTGACGTGAATCATCGGTTTTTATTTTTTATTGGCACTATAATTTAATTTTTAATGATTAATTTATATATAAATATTGAATGTGCTTATCCATGAAACTCTACATATTCTTATAGTTTAGTTACTTTCAATTCTTTTCCTGTAAAAGTAGTTTCTTTGTAAAAATTTTAACTGTACGAATACTTATTGCGTTCACTATATATATATATATATATATATATATATATATATATATATATATATATATAATATATATATAAATATATATATATATATATATATATATATATATATATATATATAGATATTTATAAATATATATATATATATATATATAAATAAATATATAAATATAAATATATATATATATATATATATATATATATTTATATATATATATATATATATATATGTATATATATATATAGTGAAAGCCCTCCTTGCGGACAGCTCCAATAAGCGGACATCTCTATTAAACGGACAAATTTACTGGAACCAAATTTGTACCTATACTTTGGAGAGTCTTTTTCAAAACAATCTCATGCAACAAAAAGCGGCAAGGTTGCGACAATCTAGCATTTTAAATTATGTTACTATTAAGAAGTAGAGTAGAAATACATATAAACATATGAAGGTAACATAGAAATAAACGTAAAACAAATTAAGATTTTGAAAGTAAAAAAATAGCACTATTTTGTTAATTTTTTCTGCTTACTGGTACTCTTACAAAGTTAATTTTTTTTACCATAACATAGGTGTTTACAACAACGTTTAAAAACACAATTTTTCAAGAAAAAAATAAACATTTAATTGCGGCAATATGGAGAATCGCGCAGAGGTCCTGATTCCGTATACCTGAGATATCTCGGCAGTTGATGAGTTGAAACACACAAGCGTACGTTTTTGAATAATTTGAAGGTAAAAACTAGTTTAAGTCGAGCCAGATTTAAAAACTTTTGATTATTAACAAAATGTCGGCCTTTGTCATTTTTAATTTCAATTTTGGGGTAAGAATCTTGTCTTTACAAAAAATACTATATCTTTGCAAAGAAAACAATATCCTCTCGACAAAGACGCTTAAATATAATATGCTTCAGCAGAAACAAAGGTTGAGTAGGTCTTGAGAAATCTTGGGCATACGATTTGAATACATAGTTTCGAGATATAAGCGTTTAAAGTTTTGCATTACATTAAAACGTAATTAATCAATATTGATATTAACTTAATATGAATCATCTATTCCAGGCCCATAAAAGGATCCCTCAACTACTATTTGCAATTCGAAAACATCATCTTTTTAATGTCGACGAAGGATTAGAGCATCCTTTGTCGTGTTCTGCGAGGCGCGCTTAGCCTTGCTTATCCGCCGACTATCCTTTTGCTCCGCATATGCATGTGCCCGTTGACCTATACTTATTCCCGTTGTTTCCATTACTTTAAAAATATAAGATAGTTGTATATTTTGAAACTTTCGAAGTTTTAGAACTACAAAAAGGGCCATTTTATTTCCGCCATTTTGAATTTTGAAATTCTGGTTGCAGATTCGACTTAAGAGCTCAAAAATACGTAAATTTACTAATTTTTGTTTTGATGAAGCCACTGGCTGGTTTTAAGCCAAGGATTTGACCGGTTGAACCATTTATCGTCGTCATAACTTCGTCAGTTCTTCGAATTTTTAATTCAAGTTTTGACTGAATATTTCTGACAATATCTTCTTTTCGAAAAAGCAACAAAAAAACGTAAAATTTTAACCCAAAAAAGTTATGTACGCCCTTAATATTTCAAAATGCCTTTACATTATTAATTTCTCTTAGACGGACTCCTCCCGTAACCGGACACAAAGTCCAGTACGATGAGTGTCCGCTAATTGGAGCTATATATATATATATATATATATATATATATATATATATATATATATATATATATATATATATATATATATATATAAGGACTTATATTGTAAGTTGCAAGAGAGATTATAGCATTCTGTTGACACTGTTACTCTGGTGGCTTCTGACCGTGGTTTTTGTTTCTCAACGGAGAAAACCTGTGCTATCGACTTGTGTCGACTACATAAAGCACACAACTGTCCTGTTTTGATGCTTTACGTCAGACCCGTGCAGCGCATGGAAGAAATGAAGTTTCTAGGTGTTATGTTCGATAGACGTCAATCACGGCGTAAACAAATCTACATTGTTGCCGCGCAGTGCCGAGTGTCATAGAATGCTATCATGTGTATTGTCTCCACAAAATTGGAAGCCGAAAAGACCCTCTGCTGCGTCTTTATTTCAGTCTGGTTCTGTCCAGTATAGACTTCATTGCTATCATTGTGTATACTGCTAGTGCACTTCAGGTAAAAAAGCTAGAAAGTGTACACAATGCTGGCATTCGAGCAAGCACCGGTACGCGCAGGACTACTCCAATTCCAAGCCTTCACTGTGAAGCTGGTGTACCACCACTGCACATAATATATATGAAACTTGCTTTTAGAAATGGCAGCAAAGAATTTCCCTCACGCAGCATATAAACAACACAACTTTTTTCAATAATGGTGATATGAATCGTTGTTATACGAATAGTGCAAGTTCCCACTCTCAATAAAACTCCCAAAATTGTTGAATAACATCCTCCACAACCAAGGGTCTGTATTATCACGGATATATTTCCAAGTATCTCCATGGGCATCTGCAACCCTAACCACCAATCTTGCGCTAACCAGTAGGCCAAAACCTTCCTCTCCTTATACTATACTTAGTTAAATTCTTTATTCAGCTACCGCAGTACACAGGTTTTCAACGCATATATACTGATGGCTCCAAGACAGACTTCGTAACAGTCTGTGCCTTTGTGAATGACAGCCTATCTCAATCGCTTACACTGTCACCCATATGCTCGATATTCACAGCGGTGTTATATGGTGTCCTCTACTCTCTTCAACACTCCCGTCAATCTGTCGATGAGCAAAGTTACCTACACGACTGCACCGATTTTTTAAATACCATCTTAGCTATCGGTAGTAGATATTCCACCGACTCTACAGTCTACGAAATCCGCGGAGAAATGGACAGATTACGGGAGCTAGAGAGAGACGTCATATTTATGTAGATACCAGGGCATATAGGGATACCCGGCAATCATAGTGCAGACCGGGCTGCTGTTAGAACAGCCAACAGCCACTACGGTGTCCGTCATATCTTGCGCGCTGAATATGTGCTTATGCCTGTGACTTCGCATTCGATTAAACCATGGCAGGAGGAGTGGAACATATCTTCTGGTAAATTTCGACGTGTATAGGTGTCAGTGGAGCGGTGGATAGCAATGTTCCGTGTAGCACGGTGTAGCCATCTCTCGTCTGAGAATAGGCTACACTAGTCTCACACACTTGCATCTGTTACTAGGAGAACAACCACCGCTCTGCTCCACTACTAGGCTCACTCTCGAACTTATTTTTGAGCAGTGTCCTAGTTACAATTTACATCGTCGTAATGCTTGTCATGTGGGTGCTTGGAGGCTGATTTGAATAACAACCCCACATTCATTAGTAAAGTTCTATCCTTTTTTCGAGCTGGTGACCTATGCAAACAAATCTGAAACCGTTTTCCTAATCTCCTCAATTCAGAAGATTGCTAAGACTTTCATTATTTATGTTATATTCTCATATACTATTTTCTCTTTTATGGTTTCTAGAAAGGGCTTGGTTCTTATATATTTTCCGGCACATTCCAACTGTGCTATATTTGATTCACATATGTGTAAACAATTCCATACATCACAATAAAGTTTAATAGTTCTCCGAATGGACTCTACTCTTGAAAGGCAAAACAAAACCGTGCAATGCCTCTTTTAAATATTTCTTTGTTTACTGGGTGGCACACTCCAAATGTGCAATGCCTGTTGTATTATTACTTATATATTTATACAGAAATTACTTTAATTTATATGTATTGTAACGAAGCAAGAGTTTCTGAGTACAAATATTGTTTGTCACAAGGTCACGCACTTAACTTGCTAGCCCTACTGCTTGTCGGTCTAGCGTGCAGTAAACAGAGTGGTGACCGCGCCCCGAGCAGGGACGCTAAGTATATAACCAGGCCAATAGACATTCGAATGCCTACCTGGGAGCTGGAAACCGATCCGAGAGCACCGAACCGTATACCGTCGGTAAGAACAGCGTTACAATTTATTATTTAAATCTTATATATTTTTCAAACAGTTTATTTCTTATGTTTACTTTCATTTGGTATCATCTCGTGACATACAAATGTCCGGGTTTATTGTCGCTGCGTCTGCGCTATAAAAATGAAGTAGTTGATTTCTTTTGTTTATATCATTTGGAGTCTCGTGATCCTCAAATGTCCGGGTTTATTGTCGCTGCGTCTGCGCTATAAAGACAAAGTAATTTATTTCTTTTGTTTATTACATTTGGTATCTCTTGATACTCAAATGTCCGGGTTTATTGTCGCTGCGTGTGCACTATAAAGACGAAGTAGTTTTTTTTTTGTTTATTTCATTTGGTATCTCGTGATACTCCAACGTCCGGGTTTATTGTCGCTGCGTCTGCTCTATAAAGACGAAGCAATTTATTTCATTTGTTTATTTCATTTGGTATCTCGTGATACTCAACTGTCCGCGTTTTTTGTCGCTGCGTCTGCGCTATAAAGACGAAGTACTTTTTTCTTTTTGTTTATTTCATTTGGTATCTCGTGATACTCAAATGAACAGGTTTATTGTCGCTGCCTCTGCGCTATAAAGACGAAGAAGTTAGCATTGTGGGTATTTCTTCAACGCTCCATTAAACTCTCCAACGTTCGTCGTCAACGAGGATATGCTACTTTTCAAGCTCTCAACGGTCTTAGGGAAAACAACAAGTAACCAGATACAGAATAAGACCTCCATATATTTTTATGAAGTTATCGCTTTCATTTATCTCTACCCGATCACATTTCCACTGAATAGCTACCCGGACGACTGACGCCTGAGCATCCCGACACGCCAAGATGTGACGTGTGGAAGCAAATAGTGTCACAATATATATATATATATATATATATATATATATATATATATATATATATATATATATATATATATATATATATATATATATATATATATATATATATTTTATTTAAATAGCGGATCGACTACCATGGTCATTACCGCTTGTACAGGTGAAAGTGCAAAATAGTATATGTAAAAGAAAACCGGATTTTATATAACAAGAGAAAATAAGAGGGGAAATAAATAAATTATTAAAAACTAACGAAAATTATAAAAATGAATCAATTGAGATGAAAAAAAAAAGGAAAAACATCAGATTTAACTTAAATAAATCCTAAAGAAACACGTTATACTTTCACATGTGTGAAAGAACATTGCACGGTTGAAATGTGCAGACACCAGTCTAGAACTGAGGTCTTTTATAGAAACCACAAATACCACAGCCCGGCTGATATATGTATAGTTTGGAGAAAACAGATAAGAAATGATAATTGCATTATTAACATTTATGGAGCAAAAAGAAGAGAACGCTTTCAGATTTGCGTAAACAATTCAGTTACCCGGAGAAATGAAAGCACTCTAACAATGCTTGTTGCATTATTGCTTAAAGAAATACGCATGGGACCCTCAATATCAGCATTGCGACGATGTAAATTGTAACTAGGACACTGCTCGAAAATATGTTCGAGACTGAGCCTAAGGTTACAAGAGGTGCAGAGCGGTGGTTCCTCTCCTAGTAACAGATGCAAGTGTGTGAGACAAGTATGGCCTAATCTCAGACAAGAGAGGACCACTTGCTCACACCTTGTTAGGCGGAGCGGTGTTATCCACCGCTCCACTGACACTTTTACACGTCGCAATTTACTCGTGGAAGAGTTCCACTCCCCCTGCCATAGCTTAAGACAATGCACAGCCACAGACCTCACACATCATATATATAAATATATACATTTATATATATATATATATATATATATATATATATATATATATATATATATATATATAAATATGTATATATATATATATATATATATATATATATATATATATATATATAAATATATATTTATATATATATATATATATATATATATATATATATTTATATTTATATTTATATATATATATATATATATATATATATATATATATATATATATATATATATATATATATATGTATATATATATGTATATATATATTTATTTACATGTTAGCAGCGAGCTCCCAAGAACGCCAACAGAGTTGCCCAAATTATACCTTTTTTCCCTTTATTGTTATTCTGTGGGTCGAAATTATTATATTTAATTCAGTATAACATTTATAACGGTATATTTATCAATTTAATGATAAAAGTATTGTTTTCGTTCATATAATTATACTGATGGCACTACATTAAACAGGCATTCAATATCACAACAGCACGCATAATCCCATCAAATGGGTTGGCAGAGAACGCATTACAACTTTCACAACTTGACACTCTTTTACATCATTAAATTATATTATATTAATTTTAATGAAATCAACCCGTTTTGCGGGCCAACTATTATTCTTACGGAAAAATAAGTTACAAATAATTATACAGTGCAGAACTAGACATAATTATATTGTTCATACAGCAAAACTTTGAGGGGGAGCGGAAAGGGTATAATTAGGACTAACCATGAAAATAATCGTAATTTGATAATTATAATTGTCTGGTATCATGTAAACTTAAAGTTACGCTGCTGAATCTGCAAATCTATTGTTTTAAATAATAATTAGTTTTCTTTAACAGCCTACCTCAGTAAAGAGATATTTTATGCAACAAACATGTTGCAGTTTTTGTTACTAGTTTTACATAGTTTTTAATTTTAGATTAATTTCTGTAAAATAGAGTTCCTATTCACCTTTAAAGAATATACCAGTTACCTCCCATCCGCCACTCGCCTTACATATATTTCTACTACCACCATTACAATTATGTCTCTCTCTATACTGTTATTTACAGTATGGAGAGAGCCATAAAGTGAATCACATTTGCGCTCAGTTTCTTAGTTTGGCAGCATGTAAGATGCAACGTCATTACTTTTCATGATACAACATCCCCTGTTATATCAGTAAAATGTTTAGAATGTTTAATAAAAATATTTACAATCTAAAAAATATATAATAAATGTGTCTCCTCTGAATATCACAATAAAAAGTAAAGTTGTGCCTGACTTAATCTGAAATAAAATCATTCGTTTTGCTAAAATCACTTATTTTGATTTATAACTTTTGAACATGGCTGAATTCTCTGTATACAATAAATGTTTAACCTTCTATAAAGTGCTTTTGGCTCGTTTCTATTATTATCCTACGGACCCCTGACATTGAGCAGGTTACAGGCCCAGGCAATGCGATTCGAGCGACTAACACTTGGTAACATTCCGTATCAGGCCCCTCCGACTCTACCACAATTCTATTGTTGACGAGATTTGCTTGCTGACTAATAAATTGTTGATGGCTCTGACAACTAATAGGGAACGAAAAGCGGACCAATACATAACCTAATTAGCTTCATTACGTCATATTTAAAATGCCCAATTGTAGTGCCGCGATCGGGTTTTCAATGATTTAACTTCTTCAAAAAAAATGCGATTCCCGTGCCAAGAGCACAAATTAAAAATAATGTCTAAAATTATTTTTATTTTTCTAATAGTACGTTTAGAGCGTAATTGTGTGTTCTTAAATGCAGATCAAAAAGAAAATTACATAAAAAAATTGGCAAAACATTGCATAAACTAAATATATATAAGAAATAATTTTATGTGTATTGCTTTTTACCCCTATAATTTCCCACTACAAATACCACTAAAATTTATATTTTTACTTTAAAGTTAAATAAATTTGATTTTACGTTAAATGGTGATTGCGTCATAAAATTTAAAATAAATAAATATAATCCTTCAAAAATTTTGGAAATACAAATAACAAAACTATAATGCAACTATATTTATAAATTGTCGCAATAAAATATTCGTACCGGTTGGCCAGGAACCTCATGGACGAGCCTTACTGATTGTCAGTGCCAACTACAACTTTCCAGTCACTATTAGAAGTGTCAAAAGCTTGAGTCGGAGGGGCCTGTTCCGTATCTTAGAACTTACTTAACCTCACTTCACCAGAATCGCGCTTGACATTTAAGCGACCGGAAGAATTGAGCCCCGCAACAAGAATAATTATGTATAAAAATGTAACGTGACGGATGGACATGCAAGTAAGATAAGGTTATCCTGGACGAGATAGCGACAAGAATTGCGACACTGTGAGTTCAGTTAAAACTGGAAAGTGTTTATCACTCAAATGCCTCGCTCGGATGGCAACCCTACTGAGCAGCTCACTGTAGAGCAAATGAGCAAAGGTAAAGATGTTCGTGCACACCACGGAAATTTCTTTGATGCCGTTCACAAATAAGTGGAGATGGACCTAACTTGCTCGCAATCATGGCTGCCTTTCACAATTTCTGTTGCGCCATTCAGGCAAGAGACGAATTATCTTCACCAGAAATGCTCCGCGTTAAAATCATGGAATACATATATATATATATATATATATATATATATATATATATATATATATATATATATATATATATAAATATATATATATATATATATATATATATATATATATATATATATATAAATATATATATTTATATATATATATATATATATATATATATATATATATATATATATAAATATATATATATATATATATATATATATATATTTATATATATATATATATTTATATATATATATATATATATATATATATATATATATATATATATGAGGCCTTGAACTAATTTTACATATATTGTTAGTTGCAACCTGCAGCATCAGCTAAATCTATCTTTCCATAAAACTAGAAACATCATAATTAGCACGTAACGTTGAAAATATGAGCTGATTGTTCTCAGTTCGTTCGTTTTAAGGCTTTAAAAGTAAAATGGTTGTATTTGAATAACATTTTTAGTATTTAAATGGTGCTGGAGATAGGATAGCATCGAAACATGAAAAATTATTGTGTGGTGCATATAATCATTGGCAAACCTAAGTGAAAGGTTAAACAGTGCCCATCTTTAAAAGAGACAATTTCAGATTAGTAATTTGCTGTTTCACAACCAGTCCACGTTGCCAGCAAGATATCTGCCGTCCATCTGAAAAATCAGAAGACTAGAAGAACAGAAGAACTCGGTGTAGCCCGTAAAACATCCATCCACAATTATATTATTACTACCATTGTAAGTTATTCATAATTTACATATAATATTATTACGCAAAGGGATACTTCTAGCAAATACTTGTAATAAAAGTATCAGGGTACCGAAACAATAAAAAAGGCATACCATTATTGGATTTCTTTGGAAATGAAAAAATGGTATGGCAGAGGAGGCAACCTCAGCTTACACCTTGAAACTATCCACAATACACTCACGTACCGTCTTCATCCTATTGAATTTGACAACATTGATAAAGAACTGCGCGAAAAAATCCAGTACAAAACAGCTTAACCATACAGAAGTCAAAAACAAAAACTAAATTTATTATTTGTGCAACAAATAACCACCCAACTAAATATTACCAAACAAACTAAGAAAATACCAATTCCTACTCAAAAGTTCTACACTAGATTAGAAAACTTAACCCAAACCATTTTTACCATTGAAGAAACGAAGACGCTCGAAAAAGGTCTCAAATATTCACTACATTCTAATCCAAAACAATCGGATTACGAACAACTCGCTGTCTTCTCTGAAATCAGTCTTACAAAAATAAACAACCAAGAAAAATAATATCCACTTAAAAGACAAATTCCGAGTAACTGACACAACAAAGAAATGGACACAAACACCAACATCAAAGAAAATCTCATCAACGAAAACTTAATACTTTGCAAAGCAGATAAGGGACACAACATCACCATCAAGAACAAAATAGAATATATTGAAAAAAACGAAGATCTCCTAACTGAAAATGGATGCCTACCTGTCAAAAAGGACCCAACATCTTAATTTCAAATGGAAGTACTTCATGTATTTAGAAACTGCCCAAATAATCTCGACAACAACGACAGGTACTTTCTGAAAAACCTTAACCCCAAAGCTGCATTTTTATACAAGTTACCGAAAATAAATAAGTCGGATTACCCTATTGGACCCATTGTTTTTTATATAAATGCCCCTGCTTATAAAATTTGCAAATATTTGAACAAACTACCGCCAAAACTACTTAACTTTGAGTCAACATATTCCATCAAAAATACGTTCGAATTGAGTAACAAATTAGATAGTATCAAATTATATATATATATATATATATATATATATATATATATATATATATATATATATATATATATATATATATATATATATATATAGATATTTATATATATATATATATATATATATATATATATATATATATATTTATATATATATATATATATATATATATATATATATATATATATTTAAATATTTATATATATATATATATATATATATATATATAAATATATATATATATATATATATATATATATATATATATATATATATATATATAGATATATATATTTATATATATATATATATATATATATATATATATATATAAATATATATATATATATATATATATATATATAAATATATTTATATATATATATATATATATATATTTATATATACATATATACATATATATATATATATATATATATATATATATATATATATATATATATATATATATATATATATATATATATATATATATATATATATATCTAATTGAATGTCGTTTGTCAGCATGTGTACCAAAAGGTTCTTTGAGACCTCGTAATAAGATTCGAATTGCATACTTTCTAAAATAGTTATTTAGATAACTTGCTTCTGGTTCAACCGTATGTGTGTTTACGTATGCTATTTGAAGGTTCAATAAATCTTGAATTTTATTGTAAAATTCGAAAGCATTTTCGTTTAATTGTTTTGGTTCCGTTATTTCTATGTTGAGAGTATAGCAATCTCTCTTATCCGAATAAGTATTTAATAACGCGGTTTTTAGATCTGACCAGCGATTAATTTTAGAATTAGCAACATTTTCAGCAGCTTCTCCTTTAATTTTAGCATGAATACTAGACATTAAGTACTCGTTCTGAAAATCATTAGGATCTTGCAAGTTATAGAATTTTTTAACGAATTTCTCGCAGATTTCTAGGAAGCGAGGAAGTAACTTTCGATCGCCGTGAAAATAGGGGATCACATCTAAGTATTCTTTCCTTAGAGTGGGAACAGCCATTTCGTTTATAGATTGGTTGTTTATTTGGTTAATTAGGTTTGAAATTGATGAGTTAGAATTATCCGAATCTGTGTCTGTGTTCGTATCTGTATCTAAAATTGAGACTCTGATAACATGCGTACTTACAGGAGCACCATCAGGAATTTATCCATTAGCCAAAATTGAACAGTGACGTTGACTCTGTATTCAGCAGGATCTGGAAATTTCATCCGCGATGATTTCTTATGGATGGTTGATTTCCGTTGTGTGTTCGAAATGGTTGGATAGGTTTCTTGCTTGATGGCCACTCAGTTGACACGAAACGAAGAATTTAAAAAAAATTTTCTATTCACGAAAATTGGTTTTATTTTGAATACTTCGTCTGAGTATCCTACCGACTGCGCCAGTTATAGAACACGTTTTGTGTTTTAACAAAAAAAAAGATTTTTATTTCAACGGATACGACAGATACAACTTTCTTGTTACTTGTACAATTCAGAACTAACTATATTATGTGGTTCTTTACATAGTTGATATTTGTATTTTACATTGTAAGCATTTACTAGAATAACATGGGTTTTTGGTATCCTGGGAAAGTGGTGACACAGCATTTTCCATGCAGGTATATATATATATATAAATATATATATATATATATATATATATATATATATATATATATTTATATATATATATATATATATATATATATATATATATAAATATATATATATATATATATATATATATATATATATATATTAATTATAAATAATTTAGGTGCTTGGTTGACAGGTAGGCAACCATTGTCAGTTAGGAGATCTTCAGTTTTTTCAATATATTTTATTTTGTTCATGATGGTGTTGGTGTTTCCCCTATCTCCTTTGCATAGTATTAAGTTTTCGTTGATAAAATTTTCATTGATGATGGTGGTTGTTTCCATGTCTTTGTTGATATTCCTTTTGTATTACAATTTGAAGAGGTAGTTTTTCAGATATTTTACATTTAAGTGGATATGATTTTTCTTGGCCTTTTATTTTTGTTGCACTGATTTCAGTGCAGAAAGCGAGTTGTTCGTAATCCGATTGTTTTGAATTAGAATGTGGTGAATATTAGAGACCTTTTTCGAGTATCTTTGTTTCTTCTATGGTATATATGGTTTGGGTTAAGTTGTTTAATCTAGGGTAGAACTTTTGAGTAGGAATTGGTATTTTCTTAGTTTGTTTGGTAATATTTAGTTGGGTGGTTATTTAATGCACAAATAATATATTTAGTTTTTCTTTTTGATTTGTTATGTACTGGATTTCTTCGCGCAGTTCTTTATCAACAATGTCAAATTCAATAGGATGTAGACGGTACGTGAGTGTATTGTGGACACTGAATTCTTGACTGGTGTCTTCACATTCCAACCATGCAATGTTCTTTCGCACATGTGAAAGTATAACGTTTTTCTTAAGGCTTTATTTGACTTAAAGCTTATGTTTTTCTTTTCTCAACCGATACATTCTTTTATTTTTTGTTAGTTATAAATCATGTATTACGGTTGGAATGTGCAGACACCAGTCAAGAACTCAGGTCTTTTAAAGAAACTACAAATACCACAGCCCTGGTTAATATTTAAATTGGAGAAAAACGAAAAAAAAAAGATAATTGGAGTATTAACATTTATGGAGCAAAAAGAAGAGAACCCTTTCAGATTTGCGTAAACAAATCCGCTACCCGGTGAAATGAGAGCTTTTTATTAATCCTTGTTGTATTATTGCTTAAAGAGATACGCATGGGACCCTCAATACCTGCATTGCGACGATGAAAATTGTAACAAGGACACTGCTCAAAAAAATATTCGAGAGTGGGCCTAGTGTTACAAGTGTAGCAGGGCGGTGGTTGTTCTCCTAGTAAAAGATGCTAGTGTGTTTGACAAGTATTCTCACACCCTGTTTAGCGGAGCGGTGCTATCCAGCGCTCCACTGACACCTGTACACGTCGCAATTTGCAAGGAGATGTATTCCACTCTTCCTGCCATTACTTAAGATAATGCACAGCCACAGACCTCAACACATCATTGGTGCGCAAAGGATGACGGACAATGTAGTTGCCATTGGCTGCTCCAAGACCAGGTCGGTCAGCACAGTGATTGCCGGGTATCCCAGCATGTCCTCGTATCCGCATGAGTACGACATTTCTCTCTAGCTCCCGTCATCTATCGATTTCTCCGCGGATGTCCAAAACGGTTGGATCTGTACAAGTGTGCTACCAATGCCTAAGATAGAACTCAGGGAATCGGAGCAGATGAGCAGGCGACGTTGCTCATTGATAGCTTGACGGGAGTTTCGAATACTGCAGAGAATACCATATAGATCAGCAGTATATACTGAGCATATGGGTGACAGTGTGAACGACTGGGATACTCCATCGGTCACAAAAGCCCAGCCCGTACCGGAGTCTGTCTTGGAGCCATCAGTATATGTGTGTTGAAAGTCTGTGTAATGTTGCAATTGAATGAAGAATTCGATCAAGTATATGTCGTTAGGAGTAGAATCTTTTGGCTAGTTTTTCAGCTCTAGGTTTGTCGTTAAAGAAAGAGATGCCCATTGAGGGATGTCGGTAAATATTTTCTATAAAACAGGCCCTTGGTTGGCAATGATGGTATATAACAACCTCGGGAGTTACAGTGCAACCGGATAAAGAGAAATTGAACTATTAGTATATAGATGATTTAACTCTCGGTTATTAAAAAATATGAAATGGTTTATATGCTGCGTGAGCGACCTATACAGACGTACCTCAAATCAAGTTTCATGTTCCTTATGTGCAGTTCTGGCACTGGCACTGTACACAATGGTAGCACAGAAGTCTATTCTGGATAGAACCAGACTGTCGTAAAGTCGCAGCAGAGGGTCCCTATCGGCTCCCCATTTTGTGGGGGCAATACACTTGATAGCATTCAATGCCATTCGGCACTTCGCAGAAACAGTGTTGATTTGTTTCAACCATAAAATACGACGGTTGAAATTTATGCCCAAAAACTTCACCTCATCCACTATCCGCACTGGTCTATCATAAGGCGATACAACAGGACAGTTGTGTACTTTACGTAATCGACAGAATTCGATAGCAAAGGTTTTCTCCACAGAAATGAAAACAACGGTTAGATGCAGCCAAAGGAACTAAGTCAACAGCCTGCTGTAATCCCTCCTGACAAAGAGCTAGAGATTTGGATGAGGTGAAGATCGTGAGGTCATCTACATACAGACAATAATCAACAGTATTCGGCAGGTCGGACACAATGTCATTGATTGCAATCAAGAATATTGTTACACTAATGGAAGAGCCTTGGGGAATTCCGTTTTGCAACGGTCGTAAAGAAGAGAATGTATGTCCAACTCGAACTCTAAAGGAAAGGTTCGAATGAAAGTTTCCTACGAATTGGGGCAAATGCCTTCGTAGACCCCAGTAGTGCAGTTTTCGTAGAATTCCGTATCACCAGTTCAAGTCAAAAGCTTTTTCCAGATCAAAAAACAATGCAACCAGATGGTTGCGTTTTAAGATGCTAGATTGAATAGCGTTTGTCAGGTACACATGTAGGTCAGTAATGGAGCTGACGAGATCCACATTCATGTTGGTTGATGAGATTGTGGGATTCTAGATATCAGCTGAGTCGATAAAGGATCATGCGCTCAGATAACTTTGACAGATGACATGCCAAAGATATTGGACGGTAGCTTGATGCAGAAAACACATCTTTGCACTTCTTGTGTATCGGCACAATTATCGCTTCGCGCCAGATGTCAGGGTAGACATTTTCAACCCAAAGATGGTTGAGAAATTCCACTACTATGAGTTTATATATGGTGGGTAAATGACGATACAAGCAATATCATCATACCCAACAGAAGTATTGGCTGTGTGACTCAGTGCAAATTCAAATTCTTCTAGAGTGAATATTGATTTATGACTCTCAGAATTATCACACTCAAAGTTTACAGGAACTTCTTCAGCCGCTTCTGAGCGCAGAAAATGGAGTGAGTAATTATCCGTTTGACTAAAGGACTCAAACTGGTTTGCTAGAATTTCACAAATATCAACTCTGACAGTGTGTACCTAACCATTGACCTGGAACATTGGACTATGGGAACTTATCTTGTAACCGTTCATTTATATATTGAAAACGAAGCGGAATGCAGAATCGTTAAGTTGTTGCAGCTCAACATTGCGAACTGTTGACGGTTCGGGGAGCATTAGATTCTTGGCGAAAAATTGCCATCGGCTAGATCAAATAACCATCTTTGTGCTGTTTTTTGTGCAACAGATAGAGTATTTGAATGAAACGACACATAAATGGGAAAATGGTCACTGTAATATATATATATATATATATATATATATATATATATATATATATATATATATATATATATATATATATATATATATATATATATATGTATACACATTTACTTTACTTTATAAACACGTTTACTGTCGAGGAAATTTCAAACACATGTACTGTGTGGGCGAGTGGCCGGGATCAGTCGCATGTTGAAGTTTATATAACAACTTCAACACGCGACTGATCCCGGCCACTCGCCCACACAGTACATGTGTTTGAAATTTCCTCGACAGTAAACGCTTGATAGCACCCGACCAGGCCTTCCCCTACCTAAGGCTCTGGCACATATAAGATACGTGTAAGTCTAACTCTCTAGACAATGCACTACCCTCAGAGTGACCTGGTGTGCGTGTATATATATATATATATATATATATATATATATATATATATCTATGTATATATATATATATATATATATATATATATATATATATATATATATATATATATATATATATATATATATATATATATATATATATATATATATATATATATATACAAGGTCACTCTGAGGGTAGTGCATTGTCTAGAGAGTTAGACTTATATGTGCCAGAGCCTTAGGTAGGGGAAGGCCTGGTCGGGTGCTATCAAGCGTTTACTGTCGAGGAAATTTCAAACACATGTACTGTGTGGGCGAGTGGCCGGGATCAGTCGCGTGTTGATGTTTATATAACATTTAGAAATAGAAAATAATCAGTACCAAAACTTATTATTATGCTAACCAAATCTAGTGTTATCTAATTATAAAGAAGTTTATGCCATAATTAGAATATAATTATTCACAATATACATAACCATTTATTAAATGAACATGTAGCAAATTTGAAGCTACACAGATTGATAGATTTTCACCCAAATACTTTATTTTAGAACCAAAAAAACAAATGTAATGTGTTTAGAGGCAAATGTGCATGTGCGATAGCACCGAACATCGAGCAAAATTCAAACCAACCTGAAAATCAATTCAAACAATGTTACACGACAGTAAACGATGGTTAAGAGTGCCAATCGTCTATACAGTACATTTGTTTGAAATTTGCTCGACAGCAATCGCTTGATAGCACTCGACCAGTCTGGCCGTTGCCTTAGGATACAGCTATACGCGAAACCCTATGGTCGCTAATTTAAAGGCGACAACCATACACGTTTTTTATATACTTAAACGCCATTAGGTTACGTTACGGCTATACACGGCAGCTTAGGTTAGGTTACGTGAGGTAAGGTTAGGTTAGGTTAGGTTAGGTTCTCGTCTGGGGTTTAAGCTTCCCCCATCGAGCGCGTACTCAGGTGGCGGATAGAGGAATGCTTCCCAGATATGGGGTGGTAGGAGAGAAATAAAATACCTCCAGCGGACCAAAAAGGCAGTTGGTGTGTGAGGCTGTAGCGTCTGTCCCGGATCGGGCGGCTACAGGACCTCCAGGGCCGTTGGAAGAATAAACCTAGTGAACAAATTCCCAATCTCAAGGTGTTAGGAATTAACCCGTGCCGAAGGGATGAATGGCCAGAGGGAGTCTGGTTGCAAACGGAAATCTTGGAGAACCTGCTGACCCCCCGAGTATGCAGGCTTCCCCCTGTAAGGGCGCACTGCCGGGGGGTGACGTATAGATCGACCCAACTCGTGAGAATTAAGATGGAAAATTATACTAAACAACAAAAAACAAGAAGTGATGAGGAAAGGATGAACTGGGAGAGCAGAGAAAGAACCCAGACGGAAGAGCAGATAGAGGCGGTGCTGCAAGAGACGCCAGCTGCAGACGAAACCGCAAAGAGCGAGGGGATGCAACACTGCACACTACTCGACGAGATATTTGTGGCTTCACCCCCCACGGGAGATTGATACCACATAGTACGCCGAAAAGAGAGAAGCAGAACAAGAGAAAGGCGGACCACAGAAAGGATGCAATGTGGAGATACAATAGCCAGGAATATGATGGAGATGCATAAGACGCTGAGGACAATGAAGGCCAGTCGAACGGAGATGCTAGAGTCTCAGAAGGACCGGAATGCGCATTATGAGAGGAGGATAAAGATGCTAGCGGAGGCAAAGGCATGGTGTGAAGCTGAGAAGGAAAGGGAAATAGAGGCATTGAAAGAGGAACTGGTAGCGGAGAAAGAGAGGGAGCTATCAGACAGCAAGTCGGACATGGTGGCAAGAGTAGCTGAGGCCACGGTGGAGGACGAACACTTGATAGCTGAGATTCAAGAAGGGACAAGGCTGGTAACTGAGTTAAAAAGCGCAATTCAGAGCACGACGAATGTGAGAAATAACGTGGCCAAAAGGGCAGTTGAACTAGCTAACGCAATGGAGAAAATATCGTAAATGCGTATGGTGAGAAAGGAGAAGATAGAAAGCATCACCAGAGAAGTAAGCTCACAAACCTCCATTAAGTTAATGCAGGACATTGAAGAGCAGATGAGGATGTCCAAGACATACGAGGAATCGAGAGCAATCTTAGATCAATACTGGCCAGCTGACGTTTACAAAAGAACGAGGGAGGTGCAGGGACACTTAGAGGAAGCACCTGAAAGTATGCCGGTGCCATTTGCTCTTAATGGCCAGACTGCGGCTGCGTGTGCGATGCTGGGGCTAGCAACTGAAGAGCAGAGAGAAAATATGGGGAGGACAATCCTATGCCAGAGCGCATTGGGCAGGGACTCATACTGCATGGTAACCAGAGCAGAGTTTGGGAGAAAAGTGATGGCGGAGAACATATATTCCTGCATGAAACACCTTAAAGAGCAGTTATTGGAGAAAGGAGATAGACAATTGGCTCCTGCAGGACACAAATGGACCCTAATAAGGAAGATTATGGAGATAGTCTTCTACGGCACCGACATTGATGTGATGGTCTACGGGTTCACACAAAGAGATGGAAACTGGGCACTTGTCACCAAGGGAAGGGCAAAAAAGAAGACGGAACCCGAGGAGGCCGGTGCTGGGACACAACTAGAGATCCAGCAAAAAAGGGCCGTGAAGGGGAAAAGGCAGGATAGGCCAAGGACAGAAGCGGTGATACTAAAGAAAGAGGCAGGGCGCAGCTATGCAAACACCCTTAAAAACATAAAGACCAATGTGGACCTAACAAAGACCGGCATAAAAATAAATGGAATAAGGCAGACTCGCATTGGGGACGTCATCATGGAGGTAGAAAGGGAAGCTCCAAGAGGTCCTCACAGAGAAATTAGGGAACACAGCATCAATCAGGGTTATAGGCAACACTGAGATGCTGGTTATCAGAGACATCGAGGCGGACATAACCGAAGAGGACATATGCAGAGCCATAACGCTGGAAATGAAAGGGGAGGTGACCGTTAAGTCCCTAAGGCCGGCGTATGCAAATACTCAAACGGCCATAGTGGAGGTAACAAGAGAAACAAGCAGAAGGCTATTACAGGATAAGGCGATACAAATTGGCTGGGTGTGCCACGGCTACAACCACGTGGCTATGGAGTGCAAGAGCACAAAAGGAGAGCTCTGCAGATATTGCGGGCAGCCGGGCCATTAGATGGGGTACTGCAAGGCAGAAACACGTTGTGGGGCCTGCAATACTTAGGGCCACCGAAGTGGCACGGCTGCATGTACCATGCACAGAGCGGCGCTGGAGGAAGCCAGAAGTAAAGCACAAAAATAATGGAACATCGAGCTATACAAATAAACGTAGGGAGAAGCAGGGCAGCACATGATCTACTGTACAACACGGCGAGAAACACTCGCGCGGACCTGCTCTTGGTGACGGAACTAAATGCCGCCTGCTGTAGGGACTGGCACCAAGGTAGCAGAGGGGATGCAGCGATACAGGTCCTTAACCAGTCTGCTGCAATAAAGGATACCGGAAGCGGGGCTGGGTTCGTTTGGGTGGAACTGCGACACTACACAGTGTACAGCTGCTACTTCTCACCCAACCGGAGAGTCCAAGAGTTTGAAAATTTTCTGGGAGTGCTTGAGAGAAGCGTTAGGAAGCAGAGAGGGAAAATTCTCATCACCGGTGACTTTAACTCAAAGGCACCAGACTGGGGGGCACCATCATACGACGGAAGGGGCTACAGACTCACGGACTGGGCGGCAGCACTGAACCTAATAATTATAAATAGGGGCAATGTGGCCACTTTCGTAAGAGGGGCTTCCAGGTCAATAATAGATCTGACCTGGGCGAACACCGGGATGGCCCCACACGAAATGAGATGGAGAATGGAAGAAGAGGAGGAGCCGATGAGCCTTCATCAATACATCCTCTTCTCCATCAAGTTTAACGTTCAACGAAGAGAGGTGACACCCAAAATGGAGGGGTGGAATCTGAGGAAGTTCGACCTTTCAAAATTCCAAACCAGTATGGAGGGACAACTGCGTAAAACCGCAGGGACCGTAACGCCAGTGGTCATACAAGACATCCTCACAAGGGCATGTCCATGCAAGAGGAAAGGAGAGCGACGGGCCGTCTACTGGTGGAACGATGAGATTGCGGAACTCCGCAAAGCATCGAACATCGCCAGGAGACGGTACCAGCGAAGAAGGGTAAGGGGACCAGCTGAGGAAGAGAGGTTAGTGGTGAGGATAGCAAGGAAAAACCTGCGTCTTGCCATCAGCAGATCGCAAAGGGAATGCTGGAAAAAGCTCTGTGAGGATGTCGACAATGACATGTGGGGAGAGGGTTACAAGATCGCCATGAGACGTCTAAAAGGAAGGCGGCCACCGGCCCTTATGACAAACGAGAGGCTGAGGTGATTGGTGAGTACCCTCTTCCCACAAAAAAGGGTGGCAAACTGGATACCGGTCAGGAACATGGAAGAACAGGTGCCACAATTTAAACTGGCGGAATTAATTAAGGCAGCAGGAAGGCTCAAGATGGGGAAAGCACCTGGCCCCGATGGAATCCCAGCAGAGGTGGTGAAGTCTGCTGTGGAACACCATCAAGAGGCAGTCCTGGATTCTATGAACCAGGCACTCAGAGGTAGAGTTTTCCCCAGAGAGTGGAAAGTAGCCAGACTGGTGCTACTCCGGAAAGGGGACAAGCCATTGGCGACCCGAGGGCATACAGACCACTCTGCCTCCTGGGCTGCCTCGGAAAGCTCCTTGAGCATCTAATCAGGGTCGGGCTCCGAGAGGAGATTGAAACTACCGGAGGACTGGCCAAACACCAGTACGGCTTCAGAGAAAACCGTAGCACTTTCACGGCAATTCAGGAAGTGATAAGCACAGCAGATGAGGCACGTAGGGGAACTCATAGATCAAGAAGACTATGTGCCCTCATCACGCTGGACGTCAAAAACGCGTTCAACACGGCTCAGTGGAGGCTTGTCGTGGGGGAGCTACGGAGAAGAAAGGTGGCGCCATACGTACAGCAGATGGTTCAAAGCTACCTCAGCGAGCGCTACATACTGGCAAAAACGGAGGAGGGCAGGCAAACCATCCCTCTCACATGCGGGGTTCCACAAGGATCAGTTCTAGGGCCCAATCTCTAAAACATACTCTATGACGGGGTACTGCGGTTAACACTACCAGCAGGGGTGAAGGTAATAGGCTTTGCCGATGATCTGGGGATGCTGGTGGTGCAGAAGACCGCATCTGAGCTGCAGAAGGTAGCAGATGCGGCAATCCTGCAGGTCTGTGAGTGGATCTCACGGGCCGGGCTGGAAATAGCCCCCGAAAAGACAGAGGCAGTCATTCTGTCAGGAAGAAGAAAACTGCCACAGATCCAATTCCAGGTCCGTGGGACAACGATCAGACCAGGACCCCAGGTCAAGTACCTAGGAATCATAATCGACAAAAGCCTATCCTTCACTCCACATGTCTGGGGAGTAGCGGTCAGAGCAGCGGAGGTAGGGGCAGCCTTGAGTAGACTGATGAAAAACTACGGAGGACCAAGGTCGAGCAGGAGGAGATTTCTGGGAAGCGTGACGACATCCATCATCTTATACGCGGTCGCGAGGACGCGACAACTGCCGACTGCGGTTCAACGCAGGATGCGTACAGAACGGTATCGGCTGAGGCAATACTGGTACTCGCCAGAATTCCGCCAATACAGCTACTGGCACAAGAGCGGGCTGACAAGGCCAGGAGAGAAGTAAGAAGCAAGGAAGAAAACAAAAAAGAAGCCAGAGTAAAACTAATGGAAAATTGGCAAGAGCTGTGGAATAGGTCCAAGAAAGGAGAGTGGACAAGGGTGCTTGTGCCAAATATACGGAAGTGGCATGACCAAACGCATGGGGAAGTAAATTACACCCTCACACAATTCCTAATTGGACATGGAAGCTTTGGAGTGTACCTCAACAAAATAGGGAAAAAAGAAGAAAGCGGATGTAACTATTGCGAGGAACAAGAGGACACTCCAGAGCATACCATCTTCGTATGTGAAAGATAGGAGAAGAAAAGGGAGGAGGTCAGGAACAAAATAGGGGATGACATGATCCAAAATGAAGTGTATTGGGAGGCAGTATGTAACTTTGTGAAACACGTCATGCGACGGAAAGAGATGGAGGTCTATTGCAGAAGATTTCCTCTCCCACAAAAAAAATAAAAGGTTAGTTTAGGTTAGGTTAGGTTAGGTAAGGTTAGGTTAAGTTAGGTTAGGTTAGGTTGTGCCTGAGGCATCGGCTTCAACAACCCTCGACCTCTATAAGTGCGCGCACTAGCAGTATATTATTCTCGTGCATACGCAGTTTGTCGGGCTGTAGATCCCTTACAACTATACACAATTATTACGAGTATACTTGTTGAAAATATTAAAAATAATGTTGTTTTAATTATTAGTACCATTCAATTTGAATACCACGGTTCTAGCTACAGCTACTTCGGACTTACTGCAAACATCACCAAAAGAGCGCAAAATATACAAGACACACACGCACATAGTTACAATTTCAATTTCGAAATCTTTTATTTCCACTAACTAAATTCGTATCAGAAAATAAAAATTCAGCTTACCCAGCATACATTAAATAAACTCTTGCTTGAGCACTTTTTATAACTTGCAATTGCTCCATAAAACTTTCCAGGCCAGGTTCAAACTCAATCACTGACTCCACCTAAGCAATTAAACATACATATTTAATATCATATCATATCATATATTTATATTTATATATATATATATATATATATATATAAATATATATATATAAATATATATATATATATATATATATATATATATATATATATATATATATATATATATAAATATATATAAAAATATATAAATAAATATATATATATATATATATATATATATATATATATATATCTTTATATATATATATATATATATATATATATATATATATATATAATTAATAAAAAAAACAATAAATAATTTGCGGATCGACTACCATGGTCATTGCCGCTTCTAAAGGTGAATGTGAAGTATAGTATATGTAAAAGATTACAGGATTTTATATGCCAAAAGAAAATAAAAGGGGATATAAAAAAATTATTAATAACTAAAAAAAAAAAAGAAAAACGTTTTACTTTCGCATGTGTGAAAGAACATTGCACGGTTGGAATGTGTAGACACCAGTCGAGAACTGAGGTCTTTTATAGAAACCACAAAAACCACAGCCCGGGCTGATATACAGTATGTAGAAAATCGAAAAGAAATGATAATTGGAGTATTAACATTTATGGAGCTAGAAGAATAGAACCCTTTCAGATTTGCGTAAGCAAATCAGCTACCCGGAGAAATGAAGGCACTTCAACAATGCTTGTTGCATTATTGCTTAATGAAATACGCATGGGACCTGCAACACCAGCATTGCGACGATGCAAACTGTAACTAGGACACTACTCGAAAATATGTTCGAGAGTGAGCCTAGTGTTACAAGGTGGGCAGAGCAGTGGTTGTTCTCCTAGTAACAGATGCAACTTTATGAGACAAGTATGGCCTATTGTCAGACGAGAGATGACCACTTGCTCATACCTTGTTAAGCGGAGCGGTGCTAGCCAACGCTCCTCTGACACCTTTACACGTCGAAATTTAATCGTGGAAGAGTTCTTCTCCTCCTGCCATAGCTTAAGACAATGCACAGCTATAGATCTCAACACATAATCGGAGCGCAAATGATGGCGGGCAACGTGGTTGTCGTTGGCTGCTCCTAGAGCAGCTCGGTCGGCATAGTGATTACCGAGTATCCCAGCATGTCCGGGTATGCGCATTAGTACGACATCTCTCCCTAGCTCCCGTTATCTATCGATTTCTCCGCGGAAGTCAAAAACGGTTGGATCTGTGAAGAATCTGTTACCGATGCCTAATATAGAACTCAGGGAATCGGTGCAGATGAGTAGGGGACGTCGCTCATCGATAGCTTGACGGGAGTATCGCAGATTGTAGAGAATACCATATAGCTCAGCAGGAATTACTGAGCATATGGGTGATAGTGTGAACAACTGGGATGCTCCATCAGTCACAAAGGCGCAGCCTGTACCGGAGTCTGTCTTGGAGCCATCAGTATATGTGTGTTGAGAGTCTATGTACTGTTGCATTTGAAAGAAGAATTCAATTAAGTTTATGGCGTTAGGAGTAGAATCTTTGGGCAAGTTGGTCAGCTCTAGGTTGGCCGTTAAAGACAGAAATGCTCATGGAGGGTTGTTGGAAAATATTCCCGATAGAACAGTCCCTTGGTTGTCAATAATGGTATTTAACCATCATGGAAGTTTCAGTGCAAGCGGATAAAGAGAAGTTGCACTATTGGTATATAGACGATTAAATACCGGATTATTGAAAAATATGGAATGGTTTATATGCTGCTTGAGCGAAAGAACTTTGCAGACGTACCTCAAATCAAGTTTGATGTAACTAATGTTAAGTGACGGTACATCGGCTACACAGTGAAGGCTTGGGATTGGGGAAGTCCTCAACGCACTGTTCGAATGCCAGTATTGGACACGCTCTCTAGCTTCTTCAAGTGGGAAGCACCAACAGTGTGCACAATAAAAGCACAGAAGTTTATCCCGGATAGAACCAGACTGACGTTAAGTCGCAGCATAGGCTCCCTATCGGCTCACCATTTTGTGGAGGCAATACATTTGAAAGCATTTAATGACATTCGGCAAAGCGCAGCAACTGTGTTGATTTTTCGAAGCCATAAAAGACTATCCGCACTGGTCTATCGTAAAGCGATACAACAGGCCAGTTGTGTGCTTAACGTAGTTGACAGAGGTCGATAGCACAGGTTTTCTCCAATGAGAAACGAAAACCACGATTGGATGCAGCCAAATAAACTAGGTCAACATCCTGCTGTAGTCTCTCTTTGCAGAGAGCAAGAGATTGGGATGAGGTGAAGATCGTGCGATCATCTACATACAGACCATAATCAACAGTATTCGGCAGGTTGGACACAATGTCATTGATTGCAATCAAGAATAGTGTTACACTAATGGAAAAGTCTTGGGGAATTCCGTTTTGCATCGGTCGTAAAGAAGAGATTGTGTGTCGAACTCGAACTCTAAAGGAACGGTTCGAAAGAAAGTTTTCTACCAATTGAGGCAGATGGCCTCGTAGACCTCAGTTGTGCTGTTATCTTAGAATTGCGTATCCCAAGTTCATGTCAAACGCTTCCTCTAGATCAAAAAACATGGCAACCAGATAGTTGCTATTTAAGATGCTAGATTGAATAGCATTCGTCAGATACACATGTAAGGCAGTAGTGGACTGGTGCTGACGAGATCCACATTGATGTTGGTTGATGAGAGTGTGGTAATTTAGAAACCATTTGCGTCGATAATTGATCTTGCGTTGATATAACTATGACAGATGACATGTCACCGATATTAGAGGGTAGTTTCATGTAGATGACACAGCTCTGCTTTTCTTGTGTATCGGCACAGTTATTGCTTCGCGCCAAGTGTCAGGGTAGACATTTTGAACCCAAAAATTCCATTAATCTAAGTTTAAATATGGTGGGTAAATGACGTCCGTTACATTTAACCCTGCGAAAAAGCATAAGGTGATGAGCCAGTCGACGGTGGATAAACTCTTCGGTTTCTGGTCATTAAGCAAATAGATGGGTCTGATTTTTTCAAGTTTAGCCCATTTTTAATCAGTTAGTAATTGTAAAGTTTGGTTGGCTTGGTTTAATCCTTAAAAAAAATTAAAGATGGTCTGCTGGTTGAAACGAAAACAGCCATGCTAGTAACTCGGCTGCTACAAAATACTACTTTCTCTGATTTTCCAGTTGAGGTGTCATCTCACTCGAGCCTCAATACCGTCAAGGGCGTGATTACTTGTCGCGATTTATTCAATGGCACAAGCGATGAGCTCTGAACTGAGCTTAAGGCACAAGGAGTTTCTGAAGTCAGGCGGATAACCCGCAAGGTCAATTACGCAGTGGAGAACTCTGCGTCCATAATAGGTTCTTTTTCATTACATAAATTGCCTGCTAAAATACGGGTAGCCATGTACAGTTTACCTGACAGTCCTTTATCCCTAATCATATGCGTAGCTTCAATTGCCAAAAGCTTGGGCACAGTTCAAAGTATTACAAGGACACAAAAGTCTGTATCTATGGTAAAGCACCCCACGAGGAGCAGCGCTGTACTGATCCAGTAAAATGCGTTAATTGTGGAGAAAGTCACCTTGCTTTGTCAAAAAGTTGCCCTAAATATAAATATATGAAACACAAAACTCTTAACAATTGTAGTTTTCCTGAAGCTAGAGCTTTTGTACGTCAGAACTCTGCAGTACCGACACTGAGATTTGCCAAAGTTGCTGCAGGTAAACCTCCTACTTCCGCTTCCTCTGTTAACGACATTGCTGCTCTTACTTTACCAGAAATCTAAAAAATGATGATGGAGGCGATCTCCACTAATATGGGCGCCATTATTAACGCCGTTCTTTCTTATACTAGTACAACAACCAATAACACTACAATTCCGTCCCTCTATTGTTCCTGTACCTGATTGTCCAGGTACATCTCAATCTCTGAATAAAGTGCTTTCTTAAAATATCATGTTACTTCCTGCTCCTGTTATGTCAGGACAGGATGCAAACTTTTCTTTCTCCGACTCAGAGTCAAGCGCTATGTCGATTTACTTAAGACGGTCAAAAATGCTTGACAACCGAAAGATTGGCGAGGGTGAGATAAGGGCATACTGAGGAACCCGAAGCAGTAACACGTTTCGAGTTTACCTCTAAAGTCAGCCTTCACTTTCTGACTTTTACTTTAGTTTTTTCTCTTCATTTGTTATGTCTAATTCGTTCATCATCCAATGGCACTAGAATGGAATCGTCAACCACCTAGCTGAGGTTAAACTGCTAATGGCTGAACCAAGCCCCAGAGTAGTTTGCAGCCAAGAGAGTCACTTAAATCCTCTTGATTCATTTAACTTGCGGGGATAAAACATCTTCCGCATAGACGTTCATTCTGTTGGTCGTGCCCATGGTGGCGTTGTAATTTTTCTAAAGTCTTCTGTCCCTTTAAAAGATTGAAACATAAGGACTATCCTCGTAAGATCACAATTTGCAACGTCTTCCTTCCACACGGCAACTGGAACTTAAATGACCTTGATGATTTGGTATGACCACTTCCGACACCTTATATTCTGGTTGGCGATTTCAATACCCACAACATACTCCTGGGTTCTGTAAGCACAGATGCCCGCGGTCGAATTGTCGAAAGCTCTTTGGACAACAATGATGTCACGCTTCCCAACACTGTCTAAGCCACGTTCATGAACATGCGATCAAGAAGTTTTTCAGCAATCGACTTTTCTTTTACTAGCCCTAATCAAGCTACCCATATACAGTGGCAGGTAGTTGACGATGCCTATTATAGTGACAATTTTCCCGTTTTTGCGTCTTTTCTTTCAAATACTTCTTCTGTTGCACAAAAAACAGCACGAAGATGGTAATTTGATCTGGCCGATTGGCAATCTTATGCTTCCCGAACCGTCACCAGATTTAATTATCGAGCTGCAACATCTAAAGGATTCTATTCTGCATTCCGTTTCGTTATCAATTCCGAAATGCTCTGGTTGTCTCAGAAGTCTGTTCGTTGGTGGAATGAACACGTTGCTTCCACTGTACGTTCTAAAAAGCGCGCACTAAAAGTTCACCGGAAAAATCCGACACTTTTAAACCAAATTATTTTCAAAAAAGCCCGTGCGCTATCCAGGGGTTCAATTCTTCAGTCTAAAACTGAGTCTTGGCGCGGATTTGTTTCTTCTATTGGTACTTGTATCGATCAATCTCTGCTTTGGAAGAAAATCAGGTATATAGCGGTTACAAGATAAGTTCCCACATTCAAATGCTCCAAGGCAATGGTCAGGTACACACTGTCGGAGTTGATATTTGTTATATTCTAGCAAAACAAAATATTCCCCTTAATTTCGATTGGATAATTCTTAGAGTCACAATTCAATATTCACTCAGCAAAATTTGTATTTGCACTGAGTCGCACCGCCAATACTTCTCTTGGGTATGATGATTTTGCTTACGCAATGTATTGTCATTTACCCACCCTATTTTATCTCATGATAGTAGAATTTCTCAACCGGCTTTGGGTTAAAAATGTCTATCCTGAAAACTTGCGAGTAGCGATAATTGTGCCGACACACAAAGAGGGCAAAGACGTGTCTTCTGCATCAAGCTACCGTCCAATATTTTTGACATGTCACCTGTCAAAGTTATATAGAAGCATGATCAATCATCGACTCAAAAGTGGCTGAAGATGTTCCTGTAAACTTTGAGTGTGATAATTCTGTGAGTCATAATTTAATATTCACCCTAGCAGAATATGAATTTGCACTGAGTCACACAGCCAATACTTCTGTTGGGTATGATGATATTGCTTTCGCAATGTATCGTCATTTACCCACCATATTTAAACTTACAATAGTGGAATTTCTCAACCGGCTTCGGGTCGAAAATGCCGATACACATGTCATCTGTCAATGTTATATGAACGCATGATCAATTATCGACTCAGCTGGTTTCTAGAATCCCACAACCTCATCAACCAACACCAATGCGGATCTCGTCAGCACCACTCCACTACTGACCTGCATGCGTATCTGAAAACCGCTATTCAATCTAGCATCTTAAAACGCAACCATCTGGTTGCAATGTTTTTTGATTTAGAGAGAGCTTTTGACATGACCTGGAGATACAAAATTCTACGATAACTGCAACACTGAGGTCTACGAGGCCATCTGCCTCAATTCGTAGAAAACTTTCTTTCGAACCGTTCCTTTAGAGTTCGAGTTCGACAAACATTCTCTTCATTACGACCGTTGCAAAACGGAATTCCCCAAGGCTTTTCATTTAGTGTAACACTATTCTTGATTGCTATCAATGATATTGTGTCCAACCTGCCGAATACTGTTGACTATTTTCTGTATGTAGATGATCGCACGATCTTCACCTCATCCCAGTCTCTTGATCCCTGTCAGGATAGATTACAGCAGGCTGTTGACTTAGTTTCCTTGGCTGCATCCAACCGTTTTCATTTCTCTGTGTAGAAAACCGGTGCTATCGACTTCTGTCGACTACGTAAAGCACACAACTGTCCTGTTGTATCGCTTTATGATAGACCAGTGCGGATAATAGATGAGGTGAAGTTTTTGGGCATAATTCTCGACCGTCGTCTTTTATGGCTGAGACAAATCAACACTGTTTCTGCGCAGTGCCGAATGTCATTGAATGCTATCAAGTGTTTTGCCTCCACAAAATAGGGAGCCGATAGGGACCCTCTGCTGCGACTTTACGCTAGTCTGGTTTTATGCAGGATAAAATCCTGTGCTGTCATGATGTATGCTGCTAGTGCTTCTCACTTAAAGACGCTATAAAGCGTGCACAATGCTTGCATTCGATCAGTTACCGGTGCGTTTAGGACTACTCCACTTCTAAGCCTTCACTATGAAGGCGGTATACCACCACCTCACGTCAGGTACATCTAACTTGATTTGAGGTACGTCCGCAATGTTCTTTCGCTCACGCAGCATATAAACCATTCCATATTTTTCAATAATCCGGTATTCAATCGTCTATATACCAATAGTGCAACTTCTCTTTATCCGCTTGCACTGAAACTTCCAAGATGGTTAAATACCATTATTGACAACCAAGGGACTGTTCTATCGGGAATATTTTCCAACAACCCTCCATGAGCATTTCTGTCTTTAACGGCAAACCTAGAGCTGACCAACTTGCCCAAAGATTCTTCTCCTGACGCCATAATCTTGATTGAATTCTTCATTCAATTACAACAGTACACAGACTTTCAACGAAATTATATTGTTGGATCCAAGACAGACTCTGGTATAGGCTGGCCTTTGTGAATGATGGCGTTTCCCAGTCGTTCACACTGTCACCCATATGCTCAGCATGCCCTGCTGAGCTATATGGTATTCTCTATTCTCTGCGACACTCCCGTCAAGCTATCGATGAGCGACGTCACTGCTCATCTGCACCGATTCCCTGACCTCTATATTAGGCATCGGTAGCATATTCTACATAGATCCAACCGTTTTGCACACCCGCGGAGGAATCGATAGCCGAAAGGCATACGGACAAATTCGTAATGTCCGGATTGTGTAGAGAAGGCTGTTTTTTCTCGATCGTTTTTGTCTGTAAGTATTTGGTGGAAAACGGAATGTCAATCTAGCGTAGTAAAAAATTTTGGTTTTCCGATAGGATCTAATATTGTATCGAAATTGGGCAAGGGAAATTTATCTTTTATTGTCTTCTGATTTGGTTTTCTGAAAACTCTTACTAGTCTCGTTCTGCGTTTTCATGACTCTTCCATTTTTTTGAGGTTTTTCCACATGGGTGTGTTATACGAGCTTTTACATTATTGAATAACTTTTTTTTAAATAAATTTTGGACGTGTTCCTCTATATCACTTTCGTATACTTGTGGGAGTCTTTAATTATTTTAAAACACCAGTGTGTCGACTGTTGTACGGATTTTGTGGGTGGTTACACTTGTGGCGGAAAATTCGTCGTAAGGTTTTGGAAATAGATTTAAATATTTCTTAATTAAATTTTGTATCTTTTCTGTTTGTTCATAGGTGAGGTGTTCATGTATAAATTGTGTAAAAGAGTGTTTTAATGTTTGTGAAGGCAATACTTTAAATGTTTTGTTTCCAAGCGTTTTGGTTTTATTGTTAAAATCCATTTAGGCATCACAGTGTTCTAATATTTTTAAGTCTAACAGCATGTTGCTTTCCCTATGAAATTCGTGTATAAAGTATTCAGAGCTGTTAGATAGAATTTTTAATTCAACACAGGCTTTATATTTTACT
The DNA here is from genome assembly GCA_944039245.1 of Nebria salina. Lineage (NCBI taxonomy): Eukaryota > Metazoa > Arthropoda > Insecta > Coleoptera > Carabidae > Nebria > Nebria salina. The sequence goes on from OX063270.1 coordinate 10,024,156, forward strand.
TTCCGTTCAGTTATTTTAAACGTGATTGGTTTCTGGATGATTATTAACTTTCTTTGTCTAACAATATCTGGATAAATTAAATTTATATCGGGGCCTGAATCAATTAAGTTGAGAAAATCATTTAACTTTATTAGGGGGATATATTTTAATGTAGAGGTCATTACGTATTTAGCTCTACTTCTAGGCTTTCCTCTAAAAAAGTATCGGTATTATTATCGTGATCATTTTCTACTTCGTGTTCTTCGAAATATTGTTCTTTCGGGTTAATGTCTTCATTTTGAATTTCGTTGTAATAGTTTTGTCTATATATGGACGTAGTCATAGGTTGAGTATTTCGTGTCTGTGTTGGCATTGGTTGAGGTTGGAATTTACGGGTTTCATAGTTTTGTCTTTTAAATTTATTAGGTCCGGGAGTTGGTTGTTGTTGGATATTAGCACTTCGCACCCTACATTTAGTTTAAGTTAGACGCCAACTATGGCACCGTATGACTTACTTTTGTTTTTCATAATTATTGCTTATTATTGAATGTCACTAAGACATAAACAAGCAGTTCTATTGTTTTCAAAAATAGACCGAAAATATAATTAATTTGTGTTCAAATTGTTTTTCTTTTCAACCGCGTTGTAACCACATTAAATAATCCTGACAGTTGTCCATAAATATTAACAGGTTTTGAAGGGAAATATTATCCGGGATGTTGCTTGGGTGAAGGATTAAAGGTAAAGTTTAGTCTTTGTATGTGTTTGTGTATTGTTAATCGTTTCGTGTCGATGGACTGTTGTGTAATATGTTTGCTTACATAAAATCGTTTTTCAATAACAAGACACATTTTTCTAACGTAGAAGGTTGTTTCACATTAAAAGTTCCTGTTATTATGGGTGGTAGTAATGCTATAAATTTATTTGCAATGGCTTTTTGATTTTAATGGAGAATTGCATTTTTTTTGTTCTCAATTATAATTTTTTGTAAATATTTTTGATTTATATTATTCGAACTTAACTAACATTGTTTCCAATGTAGATTACGTGTTTTGCTTATATTTACTTTCTAATAATTCTCCTAGCAATGTTTCAGACGTTGTTCTGTCTGAAGAATTGGTGGTTAAATGTGATTTTAGTTCTTCCCAATTTGCATATCTGTTTTGTGAAACAATCTTTTTCGAATCATTTATTAATCTATTTTTACTAAATTGACAGCAAATACTTTTTGTACTACTGACATCTGTAATGTGCTTAAGTGTTGTTATGTACCCTGCATAGGTTGGGATCATTTCAACGTAATTCTTAATATATTGCAAAGAAGTCATGTTGTTTTCGATATTTGGGATAGACCTTGTTTGTCTTAAAATAATTCTATCAATATTACACTGAGTTGTTCTTACAAATTCGTCACTTTCAGAACTTGGCATTAATTTTTTGTAATTGCCTTGTGTGAGGCTTCTACTCTTTCTTTATAATAATAGCTAGAGAGTACTTTATGTATTATATAAAATTTTATTTACAAGAAGAATAGAATAATGACTATGATGTTCATTGTACGGAGTCTTCTACTCGGAGGTTTTTGAACTGCTTCTCGTAGAACGAATTAAGGCGATGTTCCAATTTTTTTTTAAAAGAAATCGATTTTTTTATCTTCAATAATTTTTAACAAAAAAAATTGAAAAATATATGAAACAAATTTTAAGGTAAATTTCGAAACCGTTTCCAAGATATTTAAATTTTTATAAGTAGTAACCGGGTAATACTTACAATAAAATTAAACTTTAAATACGTTTTTCTCGAAACAACATTTTTAAAAACGGTGTGCACTCTAGCTCAAAAATTGATTAGGCTATTGACTCAAATCTTTTTAATTTTATTAATTAACTTATAATTTAGAACGCAAATCGACATTTTGACATAAATATACATTTGTTCCATTTTTATTCAATCCCAATGGTCCAATTTTGTGTACAAAACATAGGACATTTCTTAAACTCACTCTATTGTCTAGGTTTATCTTAATTTTTAACTTTTTATTGGTTTACGGGATAGGTAATTTTGTTCTCAATAAAACCCCGATAGATTGTTTTGTTTTAGACATCCTGGACTGGTGTTATCGTGCACACCGCAAAAAGCCTCATCTCTGCGGCCTCTACTTTGTCACCTCCAATATAAATAATTATGCATAAAAATAAAAAATATATTTTTGTATACTGCATGAGTTAATTAATATTGCAAATTTAATTTAATTTTCTAACTAATAAAATAAGAGAGAAAAAAATTATAAAAAATAGTCATTTATTTGACCAAAAAACTGGAACATCAACTTAAACGAGATGTAGAGTTCTTGAAGCTTGTCGTCCTGGATTTTTGTGATCCGGTGAACAGCAAACGAATTATATGGGACTGGTTGCAATGTACTGGTCTGATGGGACGTTTGAATAATTCTTGATGGGCTCTGTTTAGCCGTTAGATGGGATAGGCCTTTCTCTTTTATGAAGTAGTTTATATATAAGGTCTTATTGATACACGTATAGACTAACGTGTATTTAGAATGCACACTTTTTGCTGTTTTGAATAGCCAAATTTTCGTATAGAAATACTTTGTGATTTTCACTGTCACAAACTATTGTTGGTTCTCATAGAGTGACTAACTAATCTAGGTGTTCGAAATCAAGACAAAAATCAAAGATATCTGAAAAAAAGAGAGTTTTTATTGTAGTAAATAAATATTGTTATTATTTTGACATTAATAAAAGAATGTAATAAATATATTGAAATAAATAAAAAGAGTATAATTGAACCTGCGTGTAAACATTTTAGACGGGTAGTTTATTTCATTTGCATTAAACATGTGACGACCGTGACAGGACATTAAATAAATACTTACGAAACAGTTAATACAGACATATGAAAGACTTGTCTATGGATAAAGCAAGAAAGGTACGTACTGTATACCGGGCTGGGTTTTCAAGAATATATCGACAATTGGAGACTTAGCTAGTAGCTCAAACTATCGACGTAACAGAGGTTCAAACATTATTGGAAATTCTTGAGAAGAAAATGGATTCTTTGAGAACATGGGATGAAAAAATATTCGAGCTGCTGCTGGACAGCGAAAATTCCGAAGAAGAGCTCTCAAACGAGCTTGAACGTTGTGATGAATATCGAAGTAAGCTCACTAGATTAAAAATGAAAGAGAATGACATACTTTGTAAGAAAATTGCTGCTAGCGAGAAAAATCTTGGTCCAACTAGAAATAAACGTAAATTCAAGATGCCAGAGATTGAATTTATAAAATTCGGGGGAAATATAAAAAATTGGTTACCATTTTGGAGCCAGTTCAAAAAGATTCATAATGATCCAGACATTATGAAAACAGATAAGTTTCAATATTTGAGTCGGGCGACAATTGTTAATTCTCGAGCAAGAGAACTCGTCGAAAGCTTTCCGTCAACGTGTGAAAATTATGACAAAGCTATGTAGAGTTTAAAATATCGGTTTGGTCCCGATGATCTTTTAATTGAAGTGTACGTACGTGAGTTGTTAAGATTAGTACTCTACAATGCACAAAATAGTACCAATAAAGCTGGGCTTTCAACTTTATATGATAAAATAGAATCACAATTAAGAGCTTTAGATAGATTAAGAATGACGACTGATATATGTGCTGCCATGCTATATCCGCTTGTAAAATCATGCTTACCTGAAGAATTGGCAAGAGCTGGGCAAAGAAATGCATTAACTATATCCAGTAGAGATTCAACTCTCAAAAATAAGTTTAGTTGACTAATGTCTTTTTTGAAAGCTGAAGGGGAGGGTGAAGAACGAATTTCTTTAGCTATTGCAGGTTTTTGTTTTGAGGATCACAGTAGCAAGAGAAATAAAAGCATCCCGAATACAATATTCCGAGGGCAGCAAGCTTAATAAACTGTAGAGATGTCGTTTTGAATTGCTTGTTTTGTGACGGTTCACATACAAGTGAAGATTGTTTCAAGGCGCAAAAAAATTCTTCGTATGAAAAGCGTAAGATTTTAAGTCGTAATAGATTGTGCTTTTCATGTTTAAAAACAGGCCTTATAATGACTAAATGTAAAGCCTAATTACGATGTATTGTTTGTGGAAGTAAACATGTGGTGCTTATGTGTCCAAAATTAAATGAAAAGAACGATGGTGAGGAAAGAAGCATAATGCACAACGAAGAGATAAAGTCAGAGAAATGCTCTTCGAAAAAAGGTAATGTTCTTGCTATCATACTAGCGAAGAAGTTCTTCTACAGACATTGGTTATTCGACTTCATAACGAAACCTGCGAGAGAAAAGTGCGTGAAATTATTGATAATGGATCGCAGAAATCTTACATTTTGAAAGAAACAGCTAAGAAAATGGGATATCCAGTATTGAAAAATGATAAAATTGTACATTCATTGTTCGGAGGTGATCACTCAGATGAACAAGAACATGCATGTTATCAAGTAAAACTTGGTAGTATGGACCGAAACTATCAATGCCAATTCGACGTTTTGGACCAAATTAACATTTGTAGCAACATCCCGCATGTTATTAATGGTCCATTGATGACAGAACTTCACGAGATGAACATCAATATCAGTGATGTATAACATGGACGTATTGAAGTTTTAATTGGAGCTGCTGTCGCATGAAAACTTCTCAGTGGTCACAGTCGAGTACTTAAATGTGGACTTGTAGCTATAGAAACCTATTTAGGATGGACTATTCAAGGTAAAGTTCCAGGAAACAGAATCACTTACAGTTCTACTATGACAGTTTCTACATTTTTGGCTAAAGAAGTCACCATTTCCGACATGTGGAATTACAGATCCTCGTGAGCAAAAATCCAATCAGGAAATGGAAGATGCAGTCAAAGAGCACTTTCTTCAAACTGTAAAACTGAATTCAGATAATCGTTACGAAGTGCAGATGCCATGGTTAGATGGACATCCTCTTTTACCCAGTATTTATAAAATGGTACGGCGAAGATTGGATTCATCTGTTAAAAAACTGAGAATTGATGGATCCTTCGAAGCTTATGATAAAGTTTTCAATGAATGGTTATCCGAAGACATCATTGAAGAAGTAACTGATTCTGAAGTTACGAGAGAAGGACATTATTTATCTCATCGTCACGTTGTAAAATTATCTGCAACCACGAAGATTCGACCTATGTTTAATGCATCAGCAAGAGAATAGAATAATCCTTCGTTAAATCAATGTTTAGAAAAAGGTATGAATCTAATTGAACTTATACCTTCTACATTGTTACGCTTTAGATTGAATAAAATAGGTGTAGTAGCGGAGATTAGAAAAGCATTCTTACAAATAGGTCTCTATAAAAGTGACCGAGATTTTTTGCGATTTTTATGGCTTGACAGTGATGGTAACGTTAAAGTTTTTCGACATGTTAGAGTGGTTTTTGGTGTCTCTTGTCGCCCATATCTATTAGGAGCCGTAATAGAATATCATCTACAGAGAGCCCTTGAAAACTGTTCCATGCAAGTGATTGCGTATTCTCATTCTACAATTTCTAAATTAAAAGAGAGCTTCTATGTTGACAATTACGTTACTAGTGTAAACAATGAAATCGAATTACAAAATTTCATACAGGAATCTATCAATGTAATGAACGAAGGCAAATTTGACCTCAGAGGGTGGGAGCACACTCTTTTCAATAGATCTTCAACAAAAACCGAACTCTCACCTGTTCTTGGTCTTATGTGGGATCGTGAAACTGATACATTAGAAATTAATTTGAAATATTTAAAAGATTTCAAAATAGAAGTCGTTACAAAAAGAATTATACTTTCTATCGCTAACAGAGTGTTTGAACCTATCTGATTTTCATGTCCTACGACATGTATCCCAAATTACTTTTACAAAAGACTTGGGAATCCGAAAATGGATGGGCTACAGAAGTCGAGGAAGATATAAAAACACAATTTCTGAATAGGAATGCAGAATTAAAGTACTAAGAAAAAATTTATATTTCTAGGTGGATTTCTAAAGATTCAAAATATATTTTGAAAAAAGCAATTAATTTTTTCTGTCATGCAAGTCAAAAAGCTTATGCAATGGTAATATTTTTAAGAGTGGTCACGGAATGTGGATTATACGTTCAACTAATTCAGGCAAAATCTAGAGTAGCTCCTACAAAGAAAATTACCACTCCTCGTCTTGACTTGCTGGCTGCAACAATTGCAGCAAGGCTCGGTGCTAATATTTTAAAATTATTGAATGATGATAGTATTGAATCATACTTCAGGAGTGATTCAAGTACGGTTATTTTTGAATTCGTCAAGAAAATGAATAGAGAACGTTCGTGTGGAACCAAGTTCAAGATATTAAAAGTTTGACCTCACATGGAAAATGGCGTCATGTTCCTGGAAATATGAATCCAGCAGACTTGCCATCTAGAGGTTGTTCAGGAAAACAGGTATTGCGGTCCAAATGGTGTGAGGGACCAGACTGGTTGAAAAATCTTGTGAATTTAGGCCTGCAATTGCTGTTGCATATGTCGATGAAGAAATAAATAAAGAAAAGAAGAAAAAGGTTATTTCTTCGTTGATTTGTATGAATAAACGTTACAAGTTTGAAATTCCATGGTAATGTTTATAAATTTCAAGTTTCAATAAAATTTTACGTTCCGCTGGTTGGATTGGAAGTTTCATTTTTAACTGTCAGCAAAGCACTTCACAAATTGTAGGAGAATTAACTGCTGAAGAAATTAGTGAAGCTGAAAATGGTTTGGTACGCTGTGTCCAACAAGAATCCTTCATTACTGAGAAAGACAAACGTATTATCTCACTTTCATCTTTTAAAGACGAAGAAGGAATCATACGACTTAAAACTAAAATTTCTTTGAGGAAAGTCGTTGAAGACTTTCGGCATCCGATGGTACTACCGGCAGTTCATCCACTAGTAATTCTGGGAAAACATCAACAATCTTGTCACGCAGGTGTGCAGAATTTGTTATGTATTTTAAGGGAGAAATACTGGATACTCGGTGGAAGGAGAACAATTAAATTGGTAATATCAAAATGCGTTGTATGTCGAAGGCAAATGGTGCAAAAACTAGAAACCGTATCTACTGCATTACCAAACCTCGCGTTCGTGATGCTGCTGTATTTGAAATAACTGGTGTTGATCTAGCTGGAGCAGTTTTTCTAAAGGATGGACAAAAAAGCTGGATATGTTTATTTACTTGTAGTGTTTATCGTGCTGTACATTTAGAAATGATAAACTAGCTATCCATTGATTCCTTCTTGCAAGCTCTTCGTCGATTATTTAGCAAGACAAGAAAGACCATCTACTATCTATAGTGATAATGGCACAAATTTTGTTGGTGCAGCGAATGCGTTTGAAAAACTAAATTGGACAACAATAGCAAATTATAGTTCAGCTCGACAATTGAAATGAAAATTCAATCCTCCAACTGCAGCGTGGTGGGGAGGATGGTGGGAACGCTTAGTAGGACTTCTCAAACATTTTCTTCATAAAGTTCTTGGAAAAGCATCTTTGAACTATGAAGAACTTATGACAATATTTTGCGTCTGTGAATCCATTTTAAATTCAAGGCCACTTACTTACATCACAGAAAGCTCATCCGATTTAGTTCCATTAACGCCAGCGTTGTTTTTGCAAGATATTTCAGTAATTTGAACTCCTGATTAAGATGAAATAGATGCCAATAGTCTAAATAGAAGAGCGCGCTATCGTCACAAACTAAAAGAAGATCTACTTCGAAAGTTTCGCAATAAGTATCTTGGCCAGCTCATGTAGAGACAGAAAAAACGAGTGAGTCGTAAAATCTCTGTAAATGAAATTGTTTTAGCAGGTTGCGACACTATAAAACGTATTGAGTGGCCTCTAGCTTGAGTAGAAGAATTACTTTCTGGAAAAGATGGTGAAGTTAGGCTAGTACGCCTGAGAACTACAACTGGACAACTGATCAGACCAATTCAGTGAATTTATCCTTTAGAAATTACGTCTGAAGACGAAAATGATTTCGCGCAAAGAAAACGGACAGGAGTAGAATAATTTGAAAGCCCAATAGATTTCAAATAATTTATAAACTTATAATTTTTGATATATTATTTTAGGGTCACTTATATTATATTCTAGTAACCCAAGGTGGGAGAATGTTCGGAATCAATACAAAAATCAAAGAAATCTGAAAAAAAAGAGAGTTTTTATTGTATTAAATAAAATTTGTTATTATTTTGACATTAATAAAAGAATGTGATAAATATATAATAAATAAAAAGAGTATAATTGAACCTGCGTGTAAACATCTTAGACAGGTTTATTTCTTTTGCACTAAATACTAGGTGTTACATATCCTGATTATGTCTCGTGGAAAGTTTATAACTAACTCTCGACTCAGCTTTTTTATAAGTGGTCGGGTTAATAATTTACTTATATATATATATATATATATATATATATATATATATATATATATATATATATATATATATATATATATATATATAATTTACGTTATTGTCGTTTATTGTTTTAAAAAAAATATAAACGAAATAAAATATTTGATATATTTATTTTATCTAACGACACGTGTTCTACATTTGAATACAAGAAAGAGAATGCTGAATGTTGCTTAGTACTTGATATTTATACATCTGAGATGATACGTGACTATTCATCATATCATCAGTTTACTGGTGATATATAAAATAATATCTTGTGTTTTCTAAGAAATATAGCTCTTTGTTTCATAAATCATAATTACTCCCCTTGAAGATATTATTTTATATTTACAAATTTACCATTTCTATATCTGTTATATCATTCTTCCTTTGCAGTTTCTTATTGTTATAACATTTTAATATTTTATACGAACTAATTACTAATATGATTACAATAACTATGCTTATTAATATACTTTGAGCGTGATTGTAATGATTATTCATGTGTTCATGTGTCGCTTGTTTTAAAGTGATATTTGGAATAATATATTTTTGAAAATGTTGAATTATACTTTTATTGAGAGGGAATATTTTTCCTTCGGGATTTATAAATTTATTAATTTGTAAATTATATTCTTTAGCCATAATTTCATTATTGAATTTTTCATTATCTATAATACAGTTGTTGTTTATTACTTTATGTATTATTCCAAATTTTAATTCTTTATTTATGTTTGTACAGTCCAAATGAACATTTTTTATTTTATTATAAATATAAATTATGTTTGAATGAGGTATTTGTTCAAACCATTTTGTGGTTTTGAATTCATTATAATCACAATTCTTATTGTTACTATCTTCTATTATATTAGTGTAACAGTTATCTATTATTTTATAATTAGTTTTACAATAGTTAACATTGTTAATTTCGTTACATTTATGTAACATATAATTTTTATTGCCTTTTACAATATATATTATTTTTCCGTTATTTAACATATATAATTTTTCTTTAAACATAAATGGTATTGGAATTATTTGTTGAGTAATATATTGTTCGTCATCAAACATTGGTACAATCATCAAAAATACAATTTTATTATTATCATTAATTTTGCAATTTGTGGTTATAAGTGATGCATATTCCCAGAAATTATTGAATTTAATATTTATGATTTCACGAATTTTATTGGTTACTATTTGAAGATTATCCGTAGAAATTTGAGAGGAATGTAATTGATGTATATTGCAAAACGTTAAAGATGTTTCTATATTGTTCAGCACATACATTAATTGTTGAACTTGAATTTTATAATCATTAACTTTACTTATTAACCATAAGATTTTATTCACATCGAAACCACGTGAAAGGGTTTGTAGGATATGTTTTAAACTAGTTGTAATATAAACTTGATTTTTATTAATTAGATCTAACTGTTTATTATAGTGTTCATTCATTACTTTAATAATTTGTAAATTTTGTTCTTGGTTCTGCATTAATTTATCTTGATTTTTATTAATTTCTTCAATTATTTGATCATATCTTTCTTTATCTTGATTATCTAAATTTCCGGTTATACTTTTTATTATGCTACCTAGACCGTTAGTTAAACCACGTTTATATCGTTTAGGGAATAATATATTAAGTCTGTTTTGTAGATTATCATTCATTTGAAATAAATCTAGAAAAGTTATTTTTAACTCATTTTGATAATATTTGGTGGTATTTCGCACATATATTTTTATTTTAGTTATTTGATTATCGAGTTCCCTACTAGTATTTATAATGTTGTTTACATCTATTGTGTAATATAAAAACCTTTCTGATGTTGTAACCTTACTATTTTTTAATTGTATGACGTTAATCCCGGGGTTTTCAGATACATCTTCTATTTGTGTGGCCCAAATTATGGCAATTCTGTAATCAGAGTTTAATTTTATCTATTTTATATTTTCTAACGTTTTCATTACTATTCTTACTATGGGGTATAATATATTTAAGTTTAGGATTTATTTCCTTTATCTTTATTTCTTTGTAAAGGGGTTTTTTAAATTTAGTTATTAGTCTAGGGTTCTGTTTTAAATACATGTTTTCCTTTTTTATTTCTTTTGCTTGTTCAGGGACATATCTTTTTTGCTTTTCTTGCTTTATTCTATCGGTTACGGTTTCTTTTATTTTTTCTAAATTTGTTTTATAATCGTTGACCTTTTGTTCGTGAGTTTCATGATGCTTTTTGGGAAATATATTATCTTTACTTCTTCCGTATAATATTTCTAATGGTGAAAATTTTGTGACGCTTTGTATTGTGTTATTGTAAGAGTACATGACGGTTTGTAATTTATCTTCCAGTTTAATATTGGGTTTTTCGGCGTGTAATATTCTAAGCTGTTCTATAATAGTAGAGTGTAACCTTTCTATTGCATTGGATTTAGGATTATTGATACACGTAAAATGTAGATTTATTCCTTCTTTTTGACAATATGTTTTTAACAATGCATTACTAAATTCGTTGCCATTGTCTACTATTAGAGTATTAGGAAATTTATAGTGGTTAAAATATTCTTTTAATTTTTCTAGTGTGTTTTTAGCATTTCTGTTGTTTAGTTTTGTGATATATCCGAATTTTGAGAATTGGTCATACATGGTTAAAAATAATGTTTGATCTAGCGTTAAAAGGTCTGTATTCACCATTTCGAAAGGTTGTTCAGGTGTGGGTGTTAGATTATCTAATATTTTTATTGGATTTCTGTCATATTTATTTTCCTTGCAAGTTTTACAGGTATTGATGAGGTCAGTAATATCTTTAATCATGTTAGGCCAATAGTATTTTTCTTTTAAATATCTATAGGAAGCCATAATTCCTCTATGATTCATTTTTCCAAAATGGTAATTATAAACAATTTCGTCTCGTTGTTCTTTATCTTCAATATTTTCTACTATTTTATTTACGGCTATGATTTTTATACTATTAATTTCAAAGTTTTCCTTAATTACTTTAGAGAAGGATATATCGGAATTATTTTCAAAGATAGCATAGTATTTAATTTTCGGAATTATATATTCTTTGATAAAATTTAAAATTTCATTTTCTATGTCATTTTTATGGATATTTACTAACATTCTTTGTTTAGGATGTTCTTTTACAAAATATTTGTCAATTTTTACTGTGAATGGTTCATTAGTGGTTTTAATAATTATTTGATTGTCTGCTATGTTTAATCTATCTTCTATGTATTTAATTCCTTCGACTGGGTTTTCGTCAGAACTGTGTATGGTATTTTCAGTTGACACGCTTTTTGTTGCATTATTTGATTTAATTTCATTTGTTAAGGAGAAATTTTCAAATGGTTCATATATGTTTACTATTATGTTGGTTTCACCAAATATTTTATCTTAGTATTTTATTAATTCCTTTTTTTCTAATTTATCTAAACCACAGGATAACCAAGGCAGATTAATTTCAAAGATGTCATTTTTTATTAAATAGTCTCTTAATGATGTTAAAGAGTATTGTAAATTTTTTTTATTACACTCTTCGTTAAATTTTTCTTTAGAAAATATATGAAAGATTTTTTTGTTTTGGACTTCTTGAAGTATAAAATTTTGTGTTATTAATAATTGATTTTTACAAAAGTCTTTACTGTTAAATTGTTCATTGATATGTTTTGCTAAACCTTTACCAAATTTGAAATCTTTACTAATACAGTGTGCAAAAATAATTGTTTCAACTACATCGCCTTTTTTATAATTTATTTTATAATCATTTTTTATTCGGGACAAAAAATCAGCAATTTTATTAGTTTTTCCTTTTATGTACTCTATTTCAAAATTATATTCACTTAGTTCTATCTTCCACCTCATTAGTTTTTGATTGGCATTTTTTATGTTGAAAAGCCAAACAAGGAGACGGTGATCTGTCCTAATAACAAATTTTCTACCGAAAATGTATGGTTTAAAATTATTAATTGCCCAGATTATTGCTTTTAATTCTTTTTCAATGGTAGAGTAATTTTGTTCTGCCTGGTTTAACGTTTTCGATGCATAGGCTATAGGTTTTTCTTCACTATCTATTTTTTGTGAAAGTACTGCCCCTAGTGCATAATCTGATGCCTCTGTTGTGAGTATAAATTTGTTTTCAAAGTTTGGGAATGCTAATATAGGAGGGTTAATAATTAAATCTTTAGACGTTTGAAATGCATTTTTATAATTTTGATTAGTGATATCTATTGTTCTGCCTTTCTTTAAGCATTCTGTAAAAGGTTTTGTAAGTTTTGAAAAATTCGGAATAAAGCGTCTGTACCATGATAGTTTGCCTAAAAATGATTTTATTTCTTTGGTAGTACGTGGTATTTGAATTTTCTCTATAGCTTCTATTTTTTTTATATCTGGCTTTAAGCCTTCTTCACTGATTACAAAGCCTAAATAATCTGTTTCATTTTTAAAAAATTCACTTTTATCTACAGAAATTTTTAAATTAGCTCTTTTTAATTCTTGGAATATTGTTTCAATATTTTTAAAATGTTCTTACTCGTTTTTGCCAAAGATTATAATATCATCCATGTAAACTAGACATATTTTATTGATGTGATTTATTAATACTTCATTCATGAGCCTTTGAAAGGTAGCTGGTGCGTTAATTAAACCAAAGGGCATTCTTACAAATTCATAATGACCTGATGTAGTACTAAAGGCTGTTTTATGTCTGTCTTTGGGGTTCAATTCTACTTGATGAAATCCAGAATGTAGGTCTAAGGTTGTAAACAATTTTGGGTTACCAATATGGTCTATTAAAGTATCAATGTTTGGTATGGGGAATTTATCTTCTGTTGTTAATTGATTTATCTTTCTAAAATCTATAACCATTCGTGTTTTATTTTTTCCGGATGCATCCATTTTTTTTGGTACAATCCAAATGGGTGAGTTATATGGTGATTTTGACTTTTGAATAACGCCATTTTTTAATAATGTTCCTCTATTTCTTTTTCATATACCTGCGGTAATCTATAATTTTTTGAATAAATAGGGATGTCATTCTTTAATTTAATATTATGTTTGACTACGTTAGTGGTTGATAAAATTTCATTTTCTTTTGGAAATAGACATTCAAACTTTTTTATTAGTTTTTGTAATTTTTCTTTTTGTGAGTTTAATAAGTGCGAATCACGTATTTGTATATTAACATTATTTTTATTTGATTCTATGTCATTCTGTAATGTAAATTTTTGTTTGTCACCAAATGTTATTATATTGCTTTTGAAATTTATTGAGACACCGCATTTGTTTAAAATTTCTACGCCAAATAATAAATTACAATTATCATGAAACTCGTACAAATAAAAATCAAAAGTTTTATTTTGTATCTTTATCTTTACAATTTCCGTGCATTTAATTTTATTCGCTGCAGTTTTAAATGTTATCACTTTTGGTGTTGTTTTATAATTTTTTTGTTTAACTAATTTCGGAGAAATCAAGTTTATATCAGAACCAGAGTCTATTAAAATATGAAAGTCACTATATTTTATAATAGGTATTGTGTTTAAAATGGTAGTCATCACTCGTTTTGTTCTTGAAATTGGTCTATTTCTAAAAAAGATTCGGATGTGTTTTCGCGTTCATTTTCAACATATTCAACAGATTCTTCTATACTATCAGTGTTCTCACTGTCATCTATTTCTTGGCTGTAGTTTTGTCTTATGGTTTGTGTGGACATAGGTTGATTAAATGTTTGTTTAGAAGTTCCAGACATTGGAACAGGTTTAAATTTTCGTGTTTCTGTGTTATTAATTATATTTTGTCTTGCAAATTTATTTGGGCCTTGATACTGTGTTTTTTTATTGAAGTTTATAGCCTTACTAGGGAAATTTTGACCAGGGAATCTCATTGGTAGGATTTTATTTTCAAAAGAATTATTTTGTTTTAATAGTGATGAATTATGAGAGTTTTGCGCAAAATTGAATTCATTGTTAAGCAATTGTTCACAAAGTTCTAAAGTATCTGGGTTTTTATTCACAAATGCACCTCTTATCGTTAGGGGTAATAATGATATAAAATGTTTAACAATCACTTTTTGAAAGCCTGTTATTAAAGCATTTTTTTGGTCGCTGCTAAATTGAGTTAATTGTATTTTTGATTTACACTTAGAGAACAGGTGTGCCATATTCTGTAATGTTTCACCTATCTTATTATTATAAATGTTTCTTATATTTGCTATTTGTAAGAATAAGGTATCATAAGTTAATTTATCTTCAAAATTTGTTTCCAGGAAATATTTTAAATCTTCCCATGTTTCAAATGTATTGTCTGCTAATATAAGTTTAGCTTTATCTGTGATTTTTGCTTTTATTAAAGAAAAAGCGTATACTTTTTGTAAGTCGCTTATATGCAATGTTGCTAATAAACGTTGGAAGTTTTGAACTTCCTTTAAGAACATAGGCAATAACCTTACATCTCCATTATAAATGGGGATTATTTTTGATATCTGTTCAATATCATTATAAGTAGCCATTATGTTTAAATTTAGATTATCTAACAAATCTGTTATTTCTAAATCGTTCTGTGAATCGCTATTAATTTCTTCTACAGAACTTAATGAATTTACAGTGGTCAAAGATTCACAATCTGAATCGCTGAACATAAATATGAAAGACTTACATAGATACAAAAAGTATAGATGTTGCTGTCTTCATTTGGGATGCCTGATTTCGTTGACAGGTAGACGGATTCTTCTTGTTGTTGACGGCAGTGGAACGAAGTTGATTTCGTGTTGCAAAGATGAAGGACCTGTTTCTGCTGTAGCTGGTTGTTTACCACGAAGAAGTGGAGTATTTTGTTGAAATCCTCCAAGTTTCGATTTAACGATGGGTCGTGACAGACATCTGATGGGCTCCAGGATACGAGAGCCGTGATGTTCGATTGCACAATTAAGGAATAAAAATTCCAAAAGGTTGCGTTAATTTAAGCACCTTTTTTGGTAATCCTACCGACTGCGCCAATTACGTTATTGTCGTTTATTGTTTTAAAAAAAATATAAACGAAATAAAATATTTGATATATTTATTTTATCTAACGACACGTGTTCTTCATTTGAATACAAGAAAGAGAATGCTGAATGTTGCTTAGTACTTGATATTTATACATCTGAGATGATACGTGACTATTCATCATATCATCAGTTTACTGGTGATATATAAAATAATATCTTGTGTTTTCTAAGAAATATAGCTCTTTGTTTCATAAATCATAATTTATATATATATATATATATATATATATTTATATAAGGTGGTCCATTACAAGTTGCGTTTGTAAATATCTCGCAAGCTACACATCGGTTAAAAATTGTAAAAAACATGTAGCAAATATTTTCGAGAAGGACATCTACTGAAACCAAAGTCGATCGGTCAACTTGACTCCCATTTTCAGATTCCCAGTTTAAAATTTTACAGGTTTTGCTCAAAACTTTTTTACGATTCGGGATAGATGGCGCTGTAATCGCAAAGAAATCAATTTGTGGTACCTTTCTTACAAAACCGGTCAAATTTTAAACGTGAAATCTGAATGTGTAATAAAAAATGGAGGTTCCTATTTAAGATTTCAATGCTACCCTCACCCCACCTCCCACGATTAAAGTGGCGGGATCGACTTTGGTGTCAGTGCATGTCCCTCTTGAAAATCTTTGAAATGTGTTTCTTTTGTTTTTCATCCGATGCGTAGTTTCTGAGATATTTAGAAACGCAACTTAAAATGGACCACCTTGTATATATATATATATATATATATATATATATATATATATATATATATATATATATATATATATATAAATATATATATATATATATATATATATATATGTATATATATATATATATATATATATATATATATATATATATATATATATATATATATAGATCCATCTGTAATATTGTTACTCCAACAGCCGCCATAAATGTCACACATCAAAAATCTAAACCCGTTGTATGTACAAACATAGAGAAACGGTGAAGTAGACGTTTATCGAAATTTAATTCCCTTGGGTAAAATTGAACTTACTTGTACTTTTATTTCAACGTCGTCCTCCAAACTTTGTGAAGTGGTTTGAAAACGACCTAAAATCGCCCTTCCGTCTGTATCTGAACTATGTATGAAAATAACTTTCATGTAGTTAAAATGTTTGAGTAGATCGACCCACACGTCAGCTTGATGAGAATATGGAGGTACCGTACGCAAGAATGAAACGTGAATGTTCTGAAAAAATATTGTTCTATGAGTAAACCAAGAATCTGCGGAATAGATCGGTCTTCACCTTCTACATTTAGTTCATTCTTTTCAAACCGTACTATAACTTGCTACTTACATACATACCAACACGCCCAATCCCATCAAATAGGGTAGCAGAAAATATTTCATATTTAATGGAACTGCGTATCGCTTAGTTGTTTAATAGAAAGTTTATAAGTAAATATACCTTAATCGATGCCGACTATTTATGGAATGACGTCCATCTGTGTGTCTGTGTGTGCGTATACGCTCTACAGCCTGAACGGCTGAATGTTAAATAATGAAACTTTATATTTATATATACCTGGCATTTAAAAAAACCTTAAGCCGTAAGAGCTTGTTTGCTCTAGTTTTGTTTTTGCGATTTCTGCAATTACTCAAAATTGGTTGCAGTTACAGAAAAATAGTTCGAATAAAAATTATATATCTCATATCTTTTGTTTGAATTTATTTTTCAAAAAGAGTACTGGTTTCATGATATTATTGAAATTTATTCTTATAATTATTTTCACATAAATCACATCATCTGCACCACACACACAGATGTTATCTCAAAAATAGTTAGATTTGATTCAGGGAAAGTCAAAAGATACATTTCCCTTAATATTTGAGATCAATATGTTTCATGATTATAATACTTACTTATACTGCGTATAAGAAAAAAAAGGCTAGATATATTAATACTTATGTGTGCATTTTTACTTTCTTATACGCAGTATAAGTAAGTAATGTAATCTTGAAAATTATCGATCTCTTGAATCGATTCTGTCTAGTTTTGGAATGACGTCTTGTATGAGTGTTCCTGTTTGTGATCTACAATTTAAATATTTTAATGTTATATTTTAAAACTTAAATATTAAGTTTTGTATGTCCCAGAAAACCTCCCACTTTTGAAAACATTACTCAAACCGAAGGAGCATGTTCACTCTATCATTTTTTTGGTCAGTTTTGGCGGTTTATACTAAAACTCGAAAACGGTTGCACTTATAGCATAAAATGTAGGAATAAAAATTTAATATATTAACATTTTGTACAATCTATATATTAAACTTCATTTTAAAAATGGTACCGGAAAGGAGAAAATGGCTATTAAAATTGTTTCATATAACAATCATTCTATAAAAATCTTATTACATGTGCCTGCCAAATTTTTCGCAGAAAAACAAAAATCCTGAAATAATTTGGAGTCTGACATTGAATATTTATTCTTAGAAGTATATTTAGTGAAAATTGATTCTAAATGTTAATAACCAATATTAATTTAAATAATAATCAAATTGTTATATAATTTAACAAAAATTCGAATAAGAAAGCTTAGTGCAATCCACTGCAGATGTCTTTCAAAATATTCCCCGATTATAAATAAATTACTATGGATGTGCTATGATATTATTTATGATATTACTAATATAAGTTTAAACGGCGGAGCATATTTTTGGTTGTGACAGCTATCGATATCGTTAATTTAATTACTTCTCATAAATGGATTATATCGGGAATAAAGCGTAACAATTTAACATAACAATAAAAGGATGAACCATTCAACTGTTAGCTTAGTAACTGGTTGCTACAAAATTTGTAAGCCTGTTAACTAAAGAAAAACTAAATACCTTAGGACGTCGCTTGGTAGCGGTCGGTAAATCGCACTCGGTGCCCGAATTGTGTATGATAATTTTCGTAGCTCGTGTCGGTGTTGTTTGCTGCAGCGTTGCTCATTGCAGTAATATATGATATGTAGGTGGTCATCTCAATATAGGTTTGCATTTTTGTTTCATGGGAGATGGTATATGCGGGCATCAGAAGATTTACTGACACATGCAACACTGTGCCGTTGATGACTACGTCAAATATTTTGTCTCCGCGTTTTACAACGTCCGATGTTCCATCGTACGTTTGTTATAGGGGACGTCATACGAAGATTTTCTTGTTACCGTGTCGAGTAGCCGGTGGTATTTTCCAGGCTCGGATTTCGTCACGTAACTGTGGTCCATAGTCCATTGTGAGTTTTGTAGGCTGCGAGTCAAAATATTCACCCGGAAATCGTTCCGTCGAACCGTAGACTAGTTCTGCTGTAGATGAACATCCTTGTACGATGCTCTGATGCCTAGTTGGACTATTGGAAGGATATTGACCCATGCTTCTGTTTAATGACGCTTTATGGCCGCCTTGAGTGACGATAGAACCGCTTTACCATGACATCAGAAGCCGGAAGTTAAACTGTAGCGCAAATGTGGATGGTGTTCATGAATTGGTTTCGTTGAATAACCAGGATTCGAATTGGTGTCCTTGGTCGGAGATAATTAATTGCATCACGTTGGGCCTAGCTATCCAAAGCTCGATAAAGGCTTGTGCTACTGTAGTTGTATCGATATGGGGGTATGGAAAAGCCCCTGGCCATCTGGTCCGGCGATCAAGACATGTATCAAGATGACCATGTTGAAATGAGTAGTGGCTCTACGATATCAATGTGACCATGATCGAAACGTCCGGTTTTTTTTTTAAATGAGCACCATTATTATGTTTTCTTTCCTGAAGACGTGTTCGAAAATTTTGCATAACTCTCTGTAACATAGCCTGGTCTATCGAATTAATTTCTTGTTTAATGCTATCCTTTAAATCCTGTAGTGTGCGGGGTTTGTTTACATATACCTTAGAATTTAAATAACCCCATAGGAAAAAATCAGTGATAAATAAGTCTGGTGATCTCGACAGCCCATTAACATCCCCAAGTCGTGAAATGACCTGTCCAAGAAACATGTTTCTAAGCGTTGTCATGCAATTTCATGCAGTATGGCTAGTAGCTCTATCTTGTTGGAACCATACATTGTTATTTTTTATTCCAAATTGTTCCAGTTCAGCAGGTAAAATATTCTGGATCAGATCGAAATATCGCCTGGAATTAACAGTAGCGGAACGTTGACTTTCCACCAGTCTTAAAAATCGATGATTTTTTCTTATGGGGATATTTAAAGTCTAAGGTGTATGTAAACAAACCTCGCACACTACAGGATTTAAAAGATATCATTACCCGAGAAATGAAATCGATAGACCAGGCAATGTTACAGAGAGATAAGCGGAATTTTCGAACATGTCTTCAGGGAAGAATACATAATAATGGTGCTCATTTGGAAAATGTTATTATGTTGTATTTTTATTTATA
This sequence comes from Nebria salina, assembly GCA_944039245.1. Lineage (NCBI taxonomy): Eukaryota > Metazoa > Arthropoda > Insecta > Coleoptera > Carabidae > Nebria > Nebria salina. The sequence goes on from OX063270.1 coordinate 10,044,025, forward strand.
TATTCATTTTAAAGCAAATGTACATTCGAAAAGGATACAGTTTTTTCGCTAGTAATCGTTTTTTTTTTGGGTGTTTTTTGCGTTTTTTGTGCGTTTTTTGAGCGTTTATTGTGCATTTTTTTGTGTACTGATTTAAACAATTTTTTTGTTGAAATGATTTTGAACATGAGTGACAAAAAGGTATACATGGTCAGAAAAGATACTGATGAAGATTTTTATATTATTAAGAATTCGGCTAAATAATAATTAAATTTCTGGCCGTATTTAATGTTTTTTTGCATCACGTGAAGTGTCAAACGTGCTATTCAGCCATACATTTTTGTGAAAGAAGTCCTTGCGGCTTTGGTATCACAATCGTTATCATTTGCGCAAATTGCGCAGCGGTTTCAATTCCAAGCAGTAAATTTTTATAGGGAATGCATCAAAAATTAACCGTAGAATAGTTCAAGCAATACGACAACTAGGAGTAGAGCTAATTGGAATGATTTAGTTTTGTGAAGTCATGGTATTACCACGACCGATATTTCTGTCTTTTTACGTCCATTTAGTCATTATGCTCTGGATTGCTACAGCAAGAGTACGAGACGCTAGTATGTAGAAAGCAGCGCGACAAGAGAAAAATATAAGTGAAGAAATTCGACAGTTAAAAGGAATAATTATTTCATTAATCGCATGATTAACGGGCAATGCCATTGCTGTTGAAGCAAAATGAAAAGCCTTGCGAGCACTAGAAGAGTAAAATAGGAATAGCTGAGTATGAAGAATGGTATACAACTCACAGGGATGAATGTTAATCAAACCATGATGGCTTATCTGGTTAGATGGAGGCAAACGCTTTCGTCGAGATGTTCGCACGGTCCGAAACTTTACACGGCCTCAAAAGCGCATACTGTGTCGGTGATGATGACAGCAAAATCTTTCTAGGCGTAGTGAAAAACCATCCATATGAAATTTTCGAAATAAAAAAGAGTGTATTGTTAATGTACAAGAGAGAATGCGCGCTTAATTGAAAAAGCTTAAAATAAAAGTGATAGGCCTCGGTGAAAAAGGTAAATGAACAGCAATAATATATAATAAATTGACAATTTATTATGGTTTTACAATACGTTGGAATATGAAATCCCTAGAAAATGTGAAAAATTATATCTGGGTGATGTTATTTCATAAACTGACGAAAATTCGCAGCACGAGAGGTACCCAGAATCTTGGTGTAACTGGAAACAAGCGCAAACAGCAAAATCTTTGGATATCTACCACCATAAGCAGCCCTAGCTTTGACAGATTAAATCGTCGAGGAAAGAAGTTGAAGAGGATCATTTGAACTTGGAATGGCAGCTTTATGGTCCTTGGATTGCAGATTAATGTAAAAAATTCCAAACAGTAACTATTTCCCAATTTTCATGTCTATAACTCATTACAAAACAACAAACTTATTTTTCTCGATACACAATTTTTCAAAACGGCATGTATCATAACTGCAACAGGTTTCAATATTTTCATTTCAAATTTTAACAATATCTTTAAATCATATTTTGAAGTGAACCACGTATGGAGATTTTGATAAGTTAATTCTAAAGATTTTTAGAAACAAACGATAGACCCTTTTTTTAATCGAAAATTTAATTTTAACTTCAAATACTAGCTAATAACGTAAAAATCCCGTACGAACTTGACTAGCTATAAACATGTAGATTAAGAGGATATTTTTATTTTGTTCCAGATTAATATATGAATCACTTACACTGCATGCCGTAGTTCACCTCAAATTCAACATGACTTGAGATTTTGGCCCTGGCGCTGCCAATTTGAAATATTTTTTAATGACTAACATTTTTTTTTATACATAAATATATACCTAATTTAAAACCTCAATAGTATTTTCTTACATCCTTCCTTTGTATAAAAAAATACGCTGTCTTCCGGCTTTTACAGTAGTGTGACCCCTACATCCGCACGGCATATAGAGTACACCAGACAACCCAAACGGGGTTGTGAGACCGGATGTCTAGTTGTCTTCCCCTGCTAACAGCATCTGACTATACGCGTGAACTAAATCGCTAGTGCTTAAAATTTGATTAACAGCTAGCATTTGCGAGAAATGCGTGGTATAGAATAACGGTCGGAGATTATACGGTTATTGTGTGCACGGTAATTACCCCATGGTAGCATTTCTTCATACTGTTTTGGCACAAGGTGCAGTGCCGCAGCCCAAGGACTAATTGACGGCCACACTACTCCACCATGTTGCATCAATTTGATCTCCTGCATCGCGATCTTCAAGCGATCCGGAGCAAGTTTTCTTGGACGGCAGTAGACTGGAGGTTCGGCCGTTGTATTAAAAGAGCTATCGAGCCGTTGCGGAGGTATCAGTTCAAGAAACATTTTGTATTTCGATTCACCCAGCACTGCCTCTGCTAAATAATAATTACTTTAGTCTCGCTCGGCGATAGCTAGAGTATTAATATCGTACGATTATTTTCGATTTGTTTGTGTCATAAGACCACCAAGAGCATGAAATGTTTATCTATTTCCGTAACTACGAATTGCCATACAAAAGCGCGCTGTAATTCTAAATTTAGATTTAAAGTAATAGACCCGTAGGCAGCGATTGTGCTTTTGTTTGCAGCGTTCATTACGTTAACACAATTTATGCGATGACCTTGTGCTTTAGTGCGGGTGAATACGCAGGGATCTCTTCCAGTTTCAACGAGAAACGATATTAGTGCAACTTTGTCGGTTACTTAGACGAAGCGAGGGGTAGGGCCATTGCATTTTACCTCATTCAAGGACGAGCATTGTTGCTTACAGCAGCAGAGCAAGCGACATCGTGTGGCAACATTTACAATGCCCTGGTGTTAGCAGCACTCGTCCTTTGTGGTATGGTCACGATTACGCAAGTGCTCACGACGCCGCGACTGCGTAGGTTAGTAAAGAAGATTGACTGGTTCTGACCCACTCCAGAGTCACACTTCTGATTGGTCATCACGTCACGAGAACAGATGAGATAAGATAACACCTAATTAGAATGATAACACCTGATAACATAAGATAAGAGAAGAAAAAAAATCACAAGGCTAGATGGCGGCCTACTTTTGCCGGAAAAACCTAATTTAATATATAAAACACTATAAACAATGATGAAGTTGGCAAGACCTCAGTTATTTACTTACGATTGTTAGAAAACCAACTGGAAACAAAATTGCCAACCAGAAATTTAGAACTCCCGATAATTGCTAACTGACAGTCGAAACTTTGCCGACCGGCAGTTTATGACAAACAACGTCTATTAAAAATTATTGACTGAAAATGAAGAAATGTCTGACAGGACGTTGATGCAAAATGACGACTCTCGGAATAGGTACCAAAAATTACCGACGAAAGTGAAAAACGGGTTGGTGATAGGTAGTGTAGTCTGCGGGTTTCGCCCTAGACCTGCTTTGATTATTTACCTGTCGTGTTTGTACTTGCGCTTTTTTTTGAGAATTGCACCTGTGCCGGATCTTTTTTTGATTGATAACCGGGATCCTAATAAATATGTCAGGTTCAAACAAAGGATGGGGCCATTTTCCACGGTCCCATTGTTGTTGTCCAATGTTTACACCCGACCTTTTGTACAGGGGCTTTTTGTGACACAGACCCTTTTTATGTAGATCCTAATAAATATGTCAGGTGCAACAGAAGATTTCTAAAGACGTGGCGCTTTCCCACGGTCAGGCAGACCCTAATAAATATGCCATAAAAAATATGTCATTGTTTTTCTTTGTCGGTGCTTTTTGGAGGCAGTGCCCATTGTTTCTGTCCAATGTTTGCACCTGTCCTTTTGTACAGGTGCCCTTTGTGTCACAGCTTCTTTTTTATGTAGAGCCTAATAAAAATGTCAGGTGTAACCAAAGATTTCGAAGGCCCACCTGCACCAGACCGAGACTCTTATAAATATGTCATTGTTTTTCTTTTGTCGGCACCCTTTTCGGCAATGACCATTGTTATTGTCCTGCTGAGATATCGTGTTTACACCTGTCCTTATGTGTAGCTGCCCATTGCGTCAGACAAAAAAAGTACCTTTACGTCCGACTTTGTTTATGGACCTGTGTTATTGTCCTACTGATTAATGAGATATCGTATTTGAACCTGTCCTTTTGTGCAACTGCCTTTGGCATCAGACAAAACCAAAATATCTTACTAATTAATGAGATATCGTGTTTGAACCTGTCCTTTTGTGGAGCTGTCCTTTGCGTCACACAAAAAGAGTAGTTATTCGATAGTATAGGAGTATTACTTGTAGTTAATATTGGTATTTGTCTCTTACGTATGACGATATGTGTTATAAGTAGGAGATTGCATATAAAACCTTAGAAATATTAGATCATTTCATAAGGTTGACATTGTTGGCTGTAGCGAGGATTTTAAGTTGTAGACCGGTTGTATACAAGTTAGTATTTTTATTGTTGTTACATTTAAAAAATAAAACTTTAATAAATTCTGTATTCATATTTTGTTTAGAAATCGAAATACCATATATAGTAGGTGATGTCAATGACCTGAAACCAGTAAGGAAACTACGAGAATTGAATATAAATGAAAAGAATGAAGTACCTGGCGTAAAAGCAAATACTGCAAAGTTTGGCAGGAAGTTTCTTGTCGAACTGTCTGAGTCAGTCGTATTTCTACCCCTTCGTTTTGCAAAGATGACCGATGATAACATAAACGAATTAAGTAATAGTATTTAGTCGAAAAAGTTTACTTTTGTACAAACAGGCCCAAAACCATGTGGCAGTGCAAAAGATGCCATATGCTTAGGGTTTGTTAAACTGGCAATGTAAATAAATAATTAATGCAATTGCGTACTAAAAAATAAATAAGTTATTTGTATTATTTGTTATTCCTTACCTGCTTTCGCCAACTTAGCGTTTGATAAAGTGGAAGCGCATATATCCCCACTATTTTATACACTAGTAAGAATAGCATCAATCCGATTTGAGATAAAAAAAAAATGATTGAGTCGTTTGAAAAAATTATTTATATAAGAGGGGTTTCAGGCGGGATAAACTAGTTGACTTGGTTTACCCGTCCGAATATTAGTGTCTTTATAAAATACATTCGCAAATAGTTATGTAACAAGTGACGAGTACATATGAATCGCAGAACTTTGACGGAGAAGAAAATTTCCAAAATTTCTTCAACATTTGCATGATATGTTAGATTCGCTGGAACCTGCTGGTGTTTTTGTTACTGATCCGGAAGAGAACAATGAATATAATCTGAATTTTTTCAAAATTTTCGAAGGTTTAATTGACGCGTTGACAATGAATGGTGTTGCTGCTACTGCTGTTACTACCAACACTCAGATTGGAAACGGTTTGAATCGCTTCATCGTCGTTTGCGATGAGGAAAGAAAATTAAAATTACTCAATATACTGGATCGTCGATTAACCATCGCAATGACAGATCCTTCGGTGGACATTAGTCCAGTTACATGGTTTAAAGACAGAATGACAGATCTTATTGATTACGTAACCGAGTCCATACCACCAGAGAATTTTGTAGGCATGATTTGTCATGCTCCAAAATTGTAGTCTGGACCAGCTTGGCTAAGTTGTTGACGTGTTGACCAGATACATTTAGACGTGGTATGGGATATTTTTTCTGGAATACTGCAGAGCAACGCTGAAGTATTTTCAGATGGACATTTTACTGTAGAAGTTACGAGAGTATCTATGCCTGTGGGCAGAGGGAAACCAGCATAACCCGGGCACGGTTTGTCATTTTCAGAGTTATGCAAACGTAAACATGGTATTGTAGAAATACAGAACGAGGACAATAACTGTTTACTACGAGCCGTAATTGTTTCAGAAGCATGACTCAAGAAAAATCCAAACTTTTGTGATATCGCTGCGGATCGCCATGACATTCAGGTCTCATGGCTCTTGAACTGCTTATTAAAGCGCGAGTCATTATTCCGATATACCGCGGAGGTATTCTTGAAATTGAAGAATTTCAGCGGTATTTTCACGAATACAATATTGTTGTGTACGAGTATCGTGGTTACGGTGCATTATAATGGGTGCTTTCCAGCTAGGTATACACTGTGTAACACAGTGTGTGATACCTGCGTTCCAAATACGCCAGAGTACGACTCAACTCGACTCTACCATACTCAGCTAAAAAGCAAAGTCTGGTGCAGTATTGGTTATTCGCATGCCAACTTTTAAAAAATTTACAAGTATTGTATCACTGCGTCCCGCGGATATTACAACAAAACCATATTGTACTTGTGCATTTTCGGCTTGGATTGATATGTTAAATATTAAACTAAATTGCACACTTCGAATTTGAATAATATAATTCATTATTAATAATAATTGAATATGTTAGGATCTAGGGATAAATGACTTTCGCGCACTCTATTGGGTAAAGTACGTAACTCCTAAAGTGTTCCAACTAGCAATCGACACAATGTTTGAGAATGTATGCCTTTGTTTGACAAAGTTCCCTTGCTGGAAAGCACCCAATACAAAGGAGCTCATGGAAAAAATACTTCCGCGACTTAATCTTCTCCCCAGCGACAATTATTTCTCTACGATTAAAAGTTTGACAGCAGCATTTTCGTCAAACTATTCTTGCGAGCCATGTCATTAACTCTACCATCAACGAGGACGTCATCGTTGCAGCAACATTTGTATACATTGTTTGAATTCTCCGTTATGCATGGGACCATCTATTTTGTGTAAAATTTGCAAAAGACGTTTCATGGGTGAACTGTGCTATGACAAACACACTACATTGCTTTGTGCCCGTATGCACGCGTGCAGAATGTGTCTGAATTATTACAAGAAGAGCAGGATTCATGTGTGCGGTGAAACCTTTTGCTCGATACAAAGTTGCGAATCATAAATGCTTTATCAAAATAGATAAAGAACCAGCAAAGAAACAAAATAATTTGTTCATTTATTATGATTTTGAGACGCATCAAGAGAAAGTTGTCAGGAAGGGCAAGGAACATGAAGTAAACTTTTGCGTCGTTCAAGAGGTATGTTCTACCTGCAGCGTTGATTGAGTGTTTTAAGTAGTATTTGCGGCCTGCGACAACATGTTTTCAAAGAAAAATCATTAACACGTTTTGTTGAATATGCACCGCTACCACGCACTTATTTTTCATCGGTTATATGTAGTGCACATAGTAAAAAGTTTTGATGCTCAGTTTATACTGAAATATTTAACAGAAATTATGAATATGAAACCAAAATTAATACTTAATGGCTCAAAAATTTATTAATGGAAATAGACTATAAAATTCACTTCATAAACTCAATTAGCTATCTGCCCATGGCATTAGCATCGTTAAGTAAAGCGATGGATTTACCGCATTCTGTGAAAAAAAGAATATTCTCCGCAATTATTTAATAAACTGGAAAACCAGTTCTATTCTGGACCTTTTGCGGCTGTTACATATTACGGTGACAATAGTATGAAATCTGATACTCGTACTTGTTTTCTAGAGTTGCACGCAAAACAACTGCTAGAAAATTATATTTTTTGCATGCAAAGAGAAATTATGGAATACTGTAACTCTGATGTGGATATACTTCGTCGGACGTGAGACAAATTTCGCAAAATTTTTATTGAAGACTGTAAAGTGTGTCCTTTCAGTAAAGCCGTAACAATCGCTTCAGCATGTAATCGTGTGTTTCGGAGACAATACCTTAAAAGGGATACTATCGGTATAATTCCGCGGAACGGTTACAGGTGTGGCAAAAATCACTCTAAGGTAGTACAATGGTTGAATAGTGAAGAGATTGCACGAGGCATCCATAAAGAGTACGTAAGTCATTGTCGAGAAACGGTACTCGAACGAGGCCTAGAAGTTGATTGCTGTTATGCGCCGGAAAAACTGGTTTTCGAGTTTATGGGCTGTTTCTGGCTCGAGTGTGACTTATGCTACCATACAGATCGAGACAAAAGTCTATGTAGCAATACTCAGGAAAAATTAAACCTTGGCATTCAAAGAACCCATGAAAAGGTGCTTAGGATGCATAATCGCGGATACACTGTTGCAGCTATTTGGGAGTGTGAGTTGAAACGACAGCTACAAAGAGATAAAAATCTCAAATTTGTTTTAGATAATCACGCGCTTATTGATAATTATTCGTTAGAGCCGCGTGACGCGTTCTTTGGCGGGCGTTTCCTTTCTCTGTACAATTCATATCTTTATTATAAGAAATAAAAATAATCGCACTAATTTGGATGGCGAAGAAAGAGTTCTGGAACTTTTAATTATTAATCCCATATTAAAATAAAGCCACCAAGAAATTTTCCCTACATTAATTTTCATTAAATTAATATGTTGAATGTTTATTTATATCACTTTTATGAGCAACTATGTGGTTATGTTTAACGCGGTTAACTTCACAATCAACCATATACCAACTTAAAAATTATTTTTGGTAGCAATGCACGCTACCTTCATTCTTGCAAGCGATAAGATATCGTTTGATATAAGCTATTGTAAATTGGGATTTACAAGGTGGTCACGAGAATACCAAATAAAAACAATATCATAAAGCACATTGTAAAGTCACTTGTAATTAATGCAATATTGTTTCGCAAACAAGGGACACATGAATTAGGCTGATTGACAGAGTTGAGGGTCTAATTATAAGTGTAGTTCTTCCACTATCTGACTTGTTTTACCCTGTGCTACCGCGAAACGTTCATAACAAGCTTATGTTTGCGTTGAGTCGTACATGTTGCGATGAGCTGAATAAGAATGACTGTACACACATTATTAGTGAGGGAAAATTTATGGGGACATAGGTGGCGGATGAAATACGTCGCGCCGTCTAGCTGGGTTATAAAATACTCGAAATATATGATATTTGGCAGTATGATATCACCGTATACGTTAAAGTTCAAGAGACCGGTGGTTTATTTGTCGAATATATAAACACATTTTCAAAAAATGAACCTAGAAGCATCGGGATGGCCTCAAGAGTGAGCGGATGATGAAACAAAAGAAAAATACATTTCCGAGTATTTGGAGAGGGAATTTTACGGGAGCCTGCAAAGAATGCATCCAACGCGGAGAAACGATCACTGGCAAAATTGAAGCTGAATTCTTTCTGGATTATGTATTTTCATTATTCTGTATTAATGTATCACAAAATAAAAACAAATTTCACACTCACAGGTAAATTCGCTCAAGCAGGGAACAGACCACAAACAACCATTGTTTCATCAGCCAAAGTATTGTACGACCTGTTGCTGAGCCCGTCCATCACCGTAAATCGACTTATCCCATCGGAAGAAAAATGGTTTATTGTAACTGGGAACATCAAAACGAAGCCTCCGGCTAGTTGCGTACCGTAAATGTTGTAATTGCGGCATATACCACAGCACAAGCCCCGACAACATTTTACAGTCAATAGGAGGAGGAGTGTTGTATTATGACACGGACATGGGGATTTATACTCACTAGCCTGGCTAATTCAATCCTCCGACAAGTAAACTTCTGGGAAATCTTACGGACAAATTTACCTGTTACGGTCCGGAAAGTATCATCACCAAATTCGTATGCGGCGGCCAAAAAACTACACGTACAAAGTATTTGGAATGCCGAAAAAAGAAACCAGCCAAATATGTAAAGTAGTATCTTGAACTACAAAATTTCTAAAACGTTGAATTTCGACTGTTTGAAAAACACCATTCAACGTAGAACTGACGAAGTGGTCTCCCTGGTAATTACCTCCTACAGGATAACGATAAATCATACTGTTGTAACACGGGCAGAAAATAAAGTGTTCAACATAAACTTCATGAAACGTAGACTAGCGGATTATGTAAATTCTATACCTTATGGATATAAGAGGTGTAAATAAGCGTGTGTGCGTGTGTGCGTATGTGCGTTTGTGCATTTCTGCGTATGTGCTTGTGTGAATACTGTACAAAACCATTTATTTTAATTTGTTAATAGCTATTTGTGTTATTGCTACTGCTGCTGCTGTTATAGCTATATAAAGACATGCATTTTTTAAATATAACTGATTGTTGAAACTTCTTTGTATCATGATGGAGCCTTAGTTCCAGCATCCGTTTTCTGCTATTGTAGTGGGTTCGTCGGGGTGTGTAAAAATTTATTTTGTCGTAAATTTTCTCAAGCATATAGAGAATATGTGTTATACAGTGTTTTCTCTAGTAAACTGGCACTATGGAACATGGAAGAAATTATACGAGCATATTCAAAATGTTAATTTCACCGCAGGCCTTCTCGACATGAATAACTATGACGATGATAATCCTCAGCTAATTATAATTGATGATTTAATTCGTGAAAGTTATTCTCAAATTGTAGACCTCTTCACAAAAGGTTCACTTCATAAAAATTTATCGGTATTTTACCTGACGAAAATTCTGTATCGACAAGGTAAAGGCCAGAGGAATAATTTGCTAAATGCAAATGGTATGGTTTATTTTAAAAATCCACGGGACAAGACTCAAATGCAACATTTGGCGCGTCAGGTGTGTCCTGAAAACTCAAAATTATTTCAAGACGCGTATAATGACGCAACAACAGAACCACATGGATATTTACTATTTGATTTAAAACAATTGACACCAGATTGGTGTCGTTTTGAAACGATGTTACGTGACAACCAGATATATAAGTTATATTAAAAGTATAAATACAGTGATAAAAATTTACCAGCGATTATTCTGTAAAATGACTGAAACAGTAATCAACCACGCAGATTATTTGTGTGCTCTGCATAAACTCAAACCAAATCATCGTGTTTCTCTTTTGAATAGCGCGAATAGTAAAAATATTCTTTGATCGTGCTAGTGTGCGTATAATACTTTAAACGGTCAAGTTCCTGTAAATAAAAATCAACGACCACGTCTATCCCATCACAAGCAAACCTTACGTAAACTTGTGCAAAAAGGCGCTGGCTGGAAGAACCGAAAACGAATTTTAATTAAAACTGGTGGAGCGCTATTGCCTTTATTACTTGCACCTCTTATTACAGGGGTGCTAAGCAGTTTATTTAAAAATAACTAATTTATTCGTTAATATGGAGCACGCGAAAAAAATGGTTCTTCTATCCTCGGACACATTGCACCGACTTCGACAAAGTTCTTTTAATAACGACACTGATATAACTACAGAATTTGACAGAGATATGAAGAAAGTGATGGCTTCTGAAAAATGATCTGATCATGAGAAATGGTCATTTTAGAGGGAGACTTTGCACTGATATTTACACTCAAAGAATCAATTACGTTAACCTATTGCCATTCCAAATACGGATTTAAAAAATGTAGACCAATAACAACAGCAGCAGCAGCAGCTTCAAGAACCGTATGATACAAAATATATTTTAAGTATGTTACCGAAAAAATACCATTATAATGCGGCGCGATTGTTTAAATAGTGAAAGTTCTCGGAACCGGTATAACGTGGGATGATAAAGGGATAGTTCAAATAAAGATTACTGTTATCCCAGATTCAAATCTAACAGATTTGATAGGCGATATCAAGCGGTCTAGAAAAAATCGTAATGCAGCCGGGTGGTCCACCTTCGCAATTGCATTAAAGGAAATTAACGTTCCCGGAGAAGTAATCAGCATTCCGAATAGTAGGAGGTCTATGTATAGGACGCCCGAATTAAGACGCATATATTCAGAGGGAATGAAATCAGAGCTCAGTTCTGATACGGCAGATGAATAGCATGGTGGTCATATATCGTGGAAAAAACCAAAGTTTACATAACGAGGAATAGACGCTTAGCTAGTAACTACTACGATCCGTCAAATGCACCGGGTTCTTCGGGTGTCACTAATCTCATAAGTGCGGTCAAGAGAAAGTATAGTTCCGAGAAAGTTAAAATTTGGTTATCTTCACAAGATGCCTATACATTACAAAAACCTTTACGAAAACGTTTTCCAAGAAATAAATATAAAGTTTCAAATATGCACGATCTATACGAGGAAAACTTGAATGATTTAAGAAGGCTTACTAAACATAATGACGGACTGATTAATATTTTAGTCGTAATTGATGTTTTTAGTCTTTATACTTAGACAGTAGCAATACCTGATAAAAAACGAGCCACTATAATCAAAGTATTTGAGAAAATAACTAACGAAAGCAATCGCCAACCACAATACATACAGACATATAAAAGATCTAAATTTATTTCAAAATCGGTGAAAATTTTCTTTCGTCAAAACGGTGTATGATATTATGTCCAACAAAATCCTGATGTGAAAGCATGCCTTGTTGAACGGCCGAATAGAACTTTTAAGACAAGAATGTATCGTTATTTCTCGCATAATACTACGGACCGTTATGTTGACGTATTAGTTAGTCTTACTACGACACACAATAGCACAAAGCATTCGGTAATAAAAATTGCGCCGAAAGACGTAAATGATAAGAATATATTACATGTATGGAGAACCCAGTATGGAAATGATATAAAAAATAATAATATAAAACTAAAATTTATACCCGGTCAATTTGTTTGAATTTGCAAACCGAAAGAAAAGTTTTAAAAAGGTTATCAGAGTAATTGGTCAAAGGAAATTATTAAAATTACTCGCAATAAAACGTGTTCCTCCCATTTATAGAATATTACATTTAAATAATGAAGTCATTGAGGGTACATTTTATGAAACGGAATTGGAAAGGGTTACGATTAAACCGAAAAAACCTCGTTTAAAATAGATAAAATAGTGTAAACTAGAAACATAGGTGTCAGAAGGCCAATGTTGGTGAAATGGAAAGGATATAGTGACAAATTTAACTCTTGGATACTAGCTTCAGAATTAAAGAAAATTTGAAGGATTTATACTTAACGCTACTAAGTAATAGTTCTATGAACTATTTCCCAGAAAATAAACATCAAATTTGGTCACTTTATTACGAAGAAATATCAAGCTTAGAGGGGATGAATGGGAAGATGCTGTATCAGAAGTGCAATATCCATTCCCTTTCTCTACCATGAGCGAAGGTTTGAAACACGTGTTTGTGTCAAAACATAAAAGAGAAAATTAAAAAAAATCCACTGCCGGGCACTGTTAATGATTTTGAAAATAAAAAGAAAAAAACTCTACCACCGGGCACTGTAATGCAAAGGTATATGAAGAAATTATAGAGAGATCTACAGTACCCATTTTAAATTATGTAATGGTTTTTGATATCTTGAAGAAGTTTAATGAAAGTGATATTCTTCGGAGAAATGAATTACAATTCTCGCTTAATTTGAACTTGAAAAGAATAAAAGCCTCATACACCGTCAACAAATTTCATTCAATTAAACTTTCGCCAAGATTAATGCAAAAGTTGGGATATGACTCAGCCGATAATATTACTAGTGAATCAATTGCAAAAACACCTTACAATATTTTAGCTGGAATAACTTCGCAACTCTTAATTTACTGTGATTTGATTGAAACGCAGTTTGTAAGCGAAGTCATGGCTCCGTTAATAAGAATCGTATGCGTAGATATTCAAATAACATATATGTATATGGAGGAAATAAATCGGTTATTTATACCCAACCACACCATATTCCTCTCTTGAGAACAGATATTGATCGCATTGAAATTGATATAAGGACAGAAATGGGTAGTGCTGCATCATTTTAAATGAGTACACTGTGTGTGATTCTTCACTTTCGACGACGTTAATAACAAAAAAAAATGAGTGGCTGTCCATATCAAGATTATTAAAATCGACAATCAGGTTCTGGTATAGGAACAGTTGTATACAAAGGGGCTGCTTTCCAGATAGGACACGGGCTGGGAAGTTTATTCAGTGGTTTATTCAGACGAATTATGCCGTTGATAAAAAAAGGAGTGCGAGCTGTTGGACCGGAAGCAGTTAGTACTGGAATAAATTCTCTCGTAGATCCAAATGAAAATCGTCCGGTTAAAGAAGCGTTCCAGAATCCTTTAACCGAAGCAAAGAGTAACTTGAAACGCAAAGCTGTAGAAAAAGTAGATACACTTCTTTCCGATGCAGGACGTATAAAGAAGCGAATTAAAAAAATCTTTACACGCCACCATCACTCAGTCGTGTTAAGACTAAATATAAAACTCGCGATATATTTAATTAAAAATGGCTTTCTTACATCCTCAGTCTTGTGAATGTATCAAGTCTGAATAAGACATCTTCGCATTGCCTCCGACGCAAACCAGCATAGAATTCAGACAATAGATTAACCATAAACCTTTGTTGTCTCTTACTGACGACTCAACCATGGAATTCGTTATACCTGGCCATGGTGGTCAGTACATGGATTTGTCAGAAACAATGTAACTAGACGCAAAAATAGTGAAAAATGATCATTGAGATCTAACAGACACCAATATCGTGGCGCCCGTGAATAATTGGATGCATTCGTTATTCAGTCAGGTGGATGTATATCTCAACCAAAATCTTGTATCACCGCCCAGCAATACGTACGCATATCGTTCCTATATAGAAACTCTACTCAATTATGGTTAGGAAGCTAAAAAATCACCTCTCACATCGATTTTATGGTATATTGATTGTGCTGCAAAAATTGATGATAAAGCGCATCATAAAGGATTTGAAAAACGTAAGCAATTTGCTGCGAAACGTAAAAGTATTGATATGTTGGGACATTTACATGTTGATTTATTTAATCAAGAAAAGTTTTTAATCAATGGCGAAGAAATGAGGGTTAGACTCGTACGTTCAAGAGATAGTTTTAAACTTATTTCTGACACTGCCAATTATAAGGTTCAAATAAATGAAGCAACTCTTTTGGTGCGGCGTATGAATATAAACCCTAGCGTATTACTAGCCCATAATAAAACGTTAGAGCTGACGACAACTTAATATCCGATTACGTGTGCTTATTGCAAGGCTATAATTATCCCGTCCGGAGTCCAGGGAAAATCTGTGGATAACATATTTCTTGGTCTGTTACCAAAGAGATGTGTTTTCGGTTTTTTGTCTAATTCCGCATTCAACGGCGAATACAGATCAAACCCTTTCAATTTTCAACATTACAATTCAAACTTTCTGTTGATATGTGTAAATGGACAGCAGATTCCTTATAAACCGTTACAACCTAATTTTAAAGGTAGAAAAACATAAATACAAATGAATAACACTGTTTTCTCCAGCACTGGCATCCACTTCTCTAACGAGGGCAATGCGATAACCAGAGGGGACAATCCCGATGGATTCTGTCTAGCCGTATTCGATTTAACACCGGACCTCTCTGCTAACACAACGCAACATTGGAACTTGACGCGACACGGCCGTTACGTTTTGAAGTTTGTTTTCAAACGCCGTTAACGCAAACCATAAATTGTATTATTTACTTAGAATTTGACAATCTTATAGAAATAGATAAAAATAGAAATGTTATTGTAGACTATGGTAGTTAAATTGTTTTTTTTTTTTCTTATAAATATATAGACAAAATGATTTTCTTATTAGTTGCTCTTCTACCTTTAAGCAGAGTGGGTGTGATTATAGATTTTCAAGGGTTTCATGGTGTTGATATAGAATTTGTTATTAAAGAATTAGCACTTATATCTTTGGACAATGAGTTTTTCAATCACTTTTTGTTTAAACCTCCGTACATTGAACATACTTTAAATCAAAAAGCAGTTTCTTCTATTAGCTGGTTAAAGCATACCCATCATGGGCTAGAGTGGAACCATGGTTTTGTTGATCATTCACATTTTCACATCTTTTAAGAGAAAATAATAACGTGCGACACTACAGACGTATTCGTAAAAGGTCTACAGAAGGAAAAAAATCTTGAAAAATCGCTTAAGTGCGAGAATGTGTGTGATTTATCAGAACTCAAGTGTCCGCCACTCAGAGATTTAAAGAAATCATGCCAATTTCAAATAACTAAGTGTATTATACACATAGACACAAGATATGTGCTGTAGAAAACGTATTGCATCTCAGAAACTGGTACAATATCAATTGCAGAGATGACTGGGGGTTATATCGAGAAAATTCTCAGGAATCACTTCCATCATATCGCACACGATGGAGTTTATGCTGCCAATAGACGGCCTCATAAAGTGAACTACCCATGTGCATTCATCGTTAAAACTGATCCAAATAACCTACCTGGATCGGACTGGGTTGCTATTTTTATCGATCACGAAAGAAGGCGCATGTATTTTGACACTTTTCGAAGACCGCCTCGAAATGTGCAACATTTGAATATCATAAAGAGAAACACACAAATCTGGACGTATAATTCAATTTTATTGCAAGACTAGTATTCCACTGTATGCGGCCAATACTGTTTATTATTATATTATTTAAAATAAAATGACATACACTTAAGGACTTCGTAAAATTGTTTAAATTTTGCAATAATAATAACTTGAAAAATGATAGGTATGCTAAGAGATTATTCGTATGCTATTTTTCTGTAAACTGTTATAAAAATTGGTGAATTTATCAATAATGTACGCGTCAAAATATGTTTAGTAAAATATTTAATATGAATATTTACAGCTTAAAATTAATTTTACATCTAAATAACTAACCTATTTGCACTAATTATGAAGTAATTTAAATACCTAATATCTAATCTTTATTTAAAACTAAATAATTTAGCCATGTCTCAAACGTCCTTCAAATATCCTTCCACTCCTCCTAACTCACACAACTGTTCACACATGTCACATTCTCTACCAGTTCTCACTTCGTGCAGCGCGCAGTACTACACTTTGTAAAAGGAGTATTCCCCGCTAATTAAATTATCCTACAACACCGCCGCACGACACAACACTTTCTTGCACTTTTTAACATGCTCTTCGTCAAGGAGGATGTAGTGCCGGCCCTACTTAGCTTTACGCGGTCCATGAGAGTCATGTTGATGCCACATGTCTCGTGGAAGAATCCAGTCGCCTCCACGAGACGGAGCCTAAGAGATTCTCCCATGTGCCGTATCAACTCAGCTTACATTCGGCAGTCCTTAAAGTAGTTAAGCTGCTGTCCCCGTGCAAGCCGCACCTCGCATTTCATATCATTGAAGGGACTAATCCCTACAATGATATACAAACTGAGTGTTACCTGCAGCGTAACACGGCGAAGCAGCTGGTCTAGATCAAGCCTCCTAAACGAAGTTAGATTGAATCTACCTGGGGGGATATGGGCATCAGCCGTCATGAATTGCTGAAAAGGACAAGTTCAAACACGATATCTTATAAATCAGTAGGACATAGGTCCACAAATAAGTCGGATGTAGAGGTACTTTTTTTTGTCTTACACAACGGGCAGCTACACATAAGGACAAGTGCAATATCTCAGCAGGACAAAAACAATGGTCAATGCCGAAAAGCACGCCGACAAGGGAAAAACAATTACATATTTATTAGGATCTTGGGCTGGTGCCGGTGCAGGTGGGCCCTGAAATCTTTTGTCGCAAGGGACATATTTATTAGGTTCAACAAAATTAAGAGTCTGTGACACAAAGCGCACCTGCATAAAAGGCACCCACAAAGAAAGACAATGACATATTTATTATGCCATATTTGTTAGGGTCTGCCTGATGCCACCGTGGGAAAGGGCCTCGTCTGTATAAATCTATTGTTGCACCTGAAATATTTATTAGGGTCTACATAGAAAAGGGTCTGTGACACAAAGGGCACCTGTACAAAAGGACCGGTGCAAACATTGGAGAATAGCAATGGTCACGGCCCGCGAAGGGCGCCGAGAAAGAAAAACAATGACATATTTTCTATAGCATATTTATTAGTGTCTGCCTCTGTACAAAAGGACAGGTGCAAACATTGAACAATAACAATGGTCACTTCCCGAATAAGGGCGCCGACAAAAGAAAAACAATAACATATTGATAGTACCATGGGAAATGGCCTCATCCTTTGTTTGAACCTGACACATTTATAAGGGTCCAGGTCATTACCCAAAAAAAAAAGGTCGGGCACAAATGCATTTCTCAGAAAAAAAAGCGCAGGTGCAAACATGACAGTTCATTAATCATAACAGGTCTGAGGCGAAACCCGCTGACAACACTAATACTGTGGTACCCGAAAACAATATGGTGCAAATCAGCTTATGAAGTCCGCTGCAATGGGATTCAAAATATTGAATAAGGAACATCTATAAAACAAAATTTGTCACTCATCAAATACATCTTTCAAGAACAAAAAGGTATTTACCTAGACTAACAGTATTCATTATGAAAGACTTCAGCGCAATGAAAAAATAAAAAATGAGTTGAATATAGTCTATGAATTTCTGTAAGAATAAGATAAAATAATCCCGATGCAGGCAAGAGTCCGTGGAGATAAAAAAACCAAAGCACTGAATAAATTTATAACATCACATTTATGTTTTTCTAGAATAATAATATCTATAATAAAATATAAATAATTTTATTATGCCAATAAATATATGTAGGTGCGTGCAATCTTAAAATGACATTGAGAAATCGATTAAATAAATTTGTTGCAGGAATTATGTATGGCTGTAACTCTTATTTCATCATTATTACTCTTATTTTATTTGATGTCAGCATATAGCACTTGTCAGTTTCCTGTGCAATATGAGTATTAAGTAAACTACAGCATAAGCATATATTTACACATATAAGCAAATAAAAACTTATATTCATGTTCTATTCAGTGTGGATTTTCACTATTGTAACACATATCAAATGTAACATAAAAAATAAAAATTTCTTTTTATTAAATTTAAACGAAGTTCAAATTTAATTCAGGCGGAATTCAGAAAAAACTCCATTGTTTTATCAGATACTGATAAAATGAATCCCGTTGTAATGATATTGAAGGATCGACAAATTTAAATTTTTAAACATTTTACGTATATGATTTCTTACCCAAAACATCATAATACATGTTGTTATACAAGTGTTCATTATGATAGACTTCAAAACTTTGAAAAATTCGTTCATTTTGGTTTGTTGTATGATGAATAGTATCTTATTAGAATTTGTTTTACAATAATATTTTATACATTGAAAAAACTTGTAAATAGTCAATTAACTTAAGTTTGGTACTGTTGTTCTGCAGAGTATATATATATATATATATATATATATATATATATATATATATATATATATATATATATATATATATATATATATATATAAATTTATGGAGTTACCTGCAACTAAGGAAAAAAAATTATATTTAATTAATATATTTATTTTAATAGGTTATTTTAAACTTACAATTCATATAACAATTTTTTCCACGAGAATATAAAGCTTTACTAGGACTTTCCAGCACTGATAAAATAAAGCCCGTTAAAATTACGTTGAGAGAACGACATATATGAATACAGTATGTCATCTCAAATATCCTGTAATAATTCGCATCATTTTCCGGGAACTTTAAAACCCTTAACAAGCGCGACTTCTTCGTAGACTAAAAACCATCGTTAAAATAAAACCCGATAGGATGAAATTAATATAACGACAAATAAGAATCGGGTGCCAATACGATTAAAGTATAACAATTCACTTATCCTGAATTTAATAATACTTTTATAAGCGACTGCTTGTCTGCTTGCAATATTGAAATGATATTCAGATAGCTATTAAATAAATTTAGTGCAGGCAGAACTCCATTGTCTTTTCAGCCAATAGTAAGAAATTAAATAATCTGCCAATTTTTATGTTTTCAGAAGCAATAACATCGGAAGTATTGTTTTAGATTATTCATTATACAATAGTGCGGTAAACAAGTTATATGTATTTGAGAATCTGCAGAGGTAAAATTTATATATCATTAAGGCCCAGTTGTATAATAAGGGTTTAAGCTATCTTAATCTACAGTTAACACTGACAAAGCAGTTAAGTACAAATTAGAAGATGTACATCAGTCAGTTATTTGTTAAACCTCGATTAAAACGTCAGTTAGCTAAGCGGTCAATATTGACCGTTTATCACTTATTTAAGTTTAAATTACTTTTCTTGGATTCTGTCTAAAATACAAATAGTTAAAATTGACGAATTATTAGGCTTTTTGACGGACGAAGAGGATTTCTTTGATTAAATTGATGGAGTAGACATTGGAGAAAGAAGACGACCCCGTGTATTTCGTGAACGACAAAACCATTTTGAAAATTGGAACAACGCTGAATTTTTTGATAGATTTCGCCTAATTAAATTATCAGTGCAGCAAATACTTGCACAAATTAATATATCTAATCTTACGGAAAGGTAATTAACACCATTATAAAAAATTTAGTGTAAATTGTTTCAAAGATTTATCAAAACACAATGATTCGTTACAGGAATCATGCAGTTTCGGCAATTGATATGTTATTGCTCACATTAAGATTTTATGCAACGGGAACTATGCTTATTAATGCCGGAGATTGTTGTGGGATACACAAATCAACTGCCAGTAGAGTGGTTCATAAAGTATCAAGAACTATTGCGGAACTAAAACGAAATTATATAAAATTTCCACAAACGCGGGAAGAAATTTTACAAGTGCGCCAAGGATTTTATAATATTTGTAAATTTCCTCGTTGCATTGGAGCATAAGATTGCACACATGTGAAGATACAATAACCAGGAGGCGATAACGTAGAAGCCTATAGAAATCGGAAAGGTTTTTTTTCAATGAATGTGCAGGGCATATGTGATTCCACTTTAAAAATAAGGAGTCTAGTTGCAAGGTGGCCTGGATCGAGTCACGATTCTACCATTTTTAACATGAGCATAATTCGCAACAAATTTGAAAATCGAGAAATGGGTGACAATTTGCTTGTCGGTGACAGTGGATATGCAATTCAACCTTATCTTATAACACCATTGGCGAATCCAACGACTGCAGCAGAAGTATTACTTAATGAATCTCAGATACGCACTCGTAATCTTATTGAAAGATGTTTTGGGATTTGGAAACGGCGGTTTCCTGTATTTGCATTGGGAATACGGTTAAAAAAGGAAAAACTTGAAGCAATAATAGTTGCAACAGCCGTGCTTCATAACATAGCTTGTGAAAATGACAAAAATCAGCCACCTGTAAATTATGAAGTCGAAGCAGCTCTTGAATTTGTTAATAACGTGACTATTGGTCCAGATATTGAATATAGACGTAATATTTTAATAAGAGATGTTACAAGAAAGACTTTAATTACTAATTATTTTCCTAGATTAACGGATTAAAATTAAAACATATATTTATATGTTAATAAAAAGTTTTGTTTCATATAAGCATACTGTTAACATTACATTCTACCCTTATAACATAGTGTGAATAACAAAACTATGAAAATAAATAATCCTATACAAAAATTAAATTATTTCTAGTATAATACCAGGCGCAAGTATTTCTAAACAAATAAAATAAAAATGATTCATCCCAACCAAAGTTTGGATGTAAATTAAAATTAGTTATAAATTCCTGATTTTTTGTTAAGTTCTTCTTTTAACATTGCCATGCGTATTTTATGTTCCTCTGAATAAATATGTAACCTCTGTTCACTCTCCTTCTTGAGCAGATGCTTTTATAATTCATGTTCCTCAATCAATATTTTTTTCTGAACTTCGACCAAATCATTTTTTGATTTTGCGCAATTTGCAAGTTGATTCTGCAGATTTCTACCTTTTGTTGTACGTGGAGTATTCTCCTGAACTGCAGATACAAATAATGGCACTTCGGGATAAAAAAATTCAAAGTAAACACAATTTTATAGTTATATACCTGCCTATGCATCATTCCGCACCTTCTTCCGTAGAGGTTCAGATATTGGTTGGCGTAATAATGCTGGAGTATACCGATTCCAATCAGTTGGTATATCTATGGACTCAAGCACATTCATATTTTTTTTTAAAACTATTTTATTAGCAGCATCTTTTTCCACACAGCATAGTTCGTCATTATTTGTTGCCATTTCCTTCCTAAACAGTGTAATAGCTCCTTCTAGTGGCATTAATGATGATGGCTTTTTAGCCTTAGATTCATTTGATTCATAATCACTCAGCTTTCCGGAAGCATCTTCAATGGGTGTTTCAAGTTCCATAACTAAAAGATGATCAGTTTTGTTATAACATATAGAAACAATTAAACCAATTACAAATTATTAATTTGATCATCGTCAAACTCGGATGGAATTCCAGAAATTTCAAATCCGAATAATTGTTTTATTTGTAAGTCCGTATCAGTAATTTTGAATTCTTTTAGAGGACCGCCTCCTGTTCCTTTCAAAAAACGTTTTTCATCCGAAAATTTTTTTTACTATTTTTCTTAATATTTTCAAATTTGTTTTTGAGAACTAGCACATTCCGTAATGTTTCATCCATATTTGCGTTAAATTCTTGAGAAACAGGGTTCCACACATCATTTTTGTGTCTGTTTGTTACTGTATCGGTTTTTTGCAATACAGAAGATCTTTATATTTTGTAACAAGCTGAACCAGCAACGCTTCTTCTCGTTTTGAGAAGTTATAAGATCGTTTTCTTCTTTAATCAGCCATCCTAATACAAATTCTGAACAAAGAAATTTAATTCTTAAAAATAATTAATTAATATTTCAGAAAAAATTCACTATTACTTACCACGAAAATTCGAAATTATTAATACCAAATTGAGGTTATATACGCACCATGTATTACTTGTTTTATGTCAAATGAGATCTGAAGTCAGTGATTTGTATTGCCAACATGACAGATGCAGATAATAATAGTAGTTTAACAAAACCCTGTTTATGTTATGTATGTACAATATGATTTTACTTAAACTTAGTTTAGGTTTAAAACTTAGTTTTGGTAACTAACAGTTTAACCAGCTTTTATACAACTGGGCCTAAATAATTTAGTAACTAACTTGTAGTATAAAGTCTTTATAATTCTTGCAAATGAATCATCAAAATAAACGGTACCCCCCAAATATTTTACTTTCAAGAAAGCAGATACCATTGTACAAAGAGATATTAACAAGTACAGCGAGAATGATTAAATTAATATCATTTTTTGAAACAACCAAAACAATATCCGTACCGGATTATGTAAATGAAGTTCAGAAGCCACCATACAGCATTGGACAATTACTACTGGAATACAGATATCCACTTGATAAAAGTCTTAGTAAATGGATAACGGTAGGTATAAATCCATCCAATTTTAATGTCTTTATAAAATATTCAAATTGAAAATCATTAGATGGAATTGACTTTTGTGTAATTTTATGGAAATATCTTTTAAACTGTGCAAATACGACTTTAGCATATGTAAAAAGTACTACCAATGTTGAATATCAAAAACTACAATTTCACGAAAATTACTTTCTAACGATGTCCTTCATCTACCGGGGCCTATTAGGTTTTATTAGGGTGGTCGAGCCATCTAACGGCTCCAGCGCATTACGCTCCCTTCCATACCGCTCGGCAAAGTACTCGCGCAATATGTGCGCACCCCAAGCTAGACTAATTAAGCAAGCTATTGTGGAAATAACTTGGCAGTTTTGATAAAATTACGAAATATCGTTGTTTCGTCGGGAGACCGGCTTGCGAGACGTCTAGCTAGTCAGTGCCGTTAACTATCAGTTTTTATATACTTACCGTTAAATTCATTCACGGAAGCTGAGTCTCCGACAAGCAGCCATATCGAGAGTTAAGTATACTATTTATTTAACCTCTACATACATTTTTGACTTGGTTGAGTGCTAACCGGAACCTAACTTACCATGTGGTTCCTGGGTAGCAATATTGCATAGTACCGTAGATCTGTTTATCGTTTCACGTTTATATTTGAACCCGCGATTTATAGTAGTAACTTTATTTTAAGATTTCAGTATACAATACTCGCTTCTCGGGACGTACTGTACATTGCATTTAATTGAATTCCATTATAACCGTTGTCTATAAAGTCAGATCTCGCTATTATCTCGTACAAAAACCTGCCACCTGTGTCGAAGGTAATAAATAACGGATTCTGGCGTTATCATACTAATACCACACATCCGGTTACGACCTTGGTATAGAGCCGTACCAGGGAATTGCTATTGCCAAAACTAACGCTTGGCAAGGGAGTCAAGACAAATACCAACTCTTTGCCGTCTTCAGGACGTTCCGTATCTACTGGACCGGCGCCCTTAACAAAAATATCCTTGGGTTTTAGCTGATGCAATACTCACCACTTCTGCAAGAGTATAGCCACGCTCCTTTAGAATCTACCGTTCACTTATTTCGTCAAATATCTTAATTGCCTAATTTAACCAGTATAGGCGCCCAGTTTAATACGATAGATAGTATGTGGTCCGAAACACAAGTTTTAGTCAACCTAGCTGCACCAATTATTTTTTGCATCCACAATTCCGACTCCAATTTTAGAGCTACCCGGAGCAATATTTTCTGTAGGCTTCTAGCACACGAAAGTCGATACAACTTTCATTCAATTAATGGTAACAAATTTGTAACTACCAATTCGTTATTTAGAGAAATGTGTCTTGTTGTCGAATCAGTAGTGAAACTATTCCAGCTAACGAATATCATTAATAGTACAATTCCATTAGTGTCTAATTTTTTAAGTATTATAATGATATGATAATTTTAGGTACAAATAAAAGTAGCAATGAAGTTATTTCTAATTTAGACTTGAAAATACATACTGCTGTTGATCAAAGAGAACTTACGTTTTTTATTCTGAAATAATTATGTCTAGTGCAATGGCTATACATAAGTATAATAATTCTAATATTCAATTATTGTTTTGGATTGTAAGAATTAAATTATAATACTAAAATAAAAAAAGTTAACTTTGATATAAGCTAGTATAAAGATAAATTAAGAATTGAAAAAGAAAGTGAAACTTAACAAAAAATAACTTTTGTATAATATATAGGATGCCAAATAAGAAAACAATTCTTTCATTGTAAGGGTTTTTATTATTTTTAACAATCATAACAAATGTAATTTTTTTATATTCATATTATCATGTATTCATTTGGACATAGACTGATATCTTCTTTTGATATTAAGATAAGAAAACAATAACGCAATTTACCCATGACTTTTCACTGACACTCTCATTTTGCATACTGAATGAATGGAATAACAAACTTGTATTTTAATTCATAAACTCTGCCTTTCAGCTACTAATTTAAATAGTTCATGTCCGCTGGTACTAGTTTTGAATGAAATTTGAAAACTTTCTCAGTTCCAGCCCAATATTCAAGGCTTCCTTTTTGACAAGTAATATTTCCATCGGAATGTATGCTTGGCGGGATGAACGTTCAACAGAAACGACCATTACAGCCAGGAAATTTCTTTGGTAATCTAGTGCAGGCTGAAACAATGCAGTATGCACAACGACACATTTTGAATGAATATTTATAAATAATCACATTGCTTTATATTAAAATTGCAGATAACATTGACGCATAAGAAAATTTTTGCTTATTCAACAGGGCCACAATCTGCAAGATTCATATGATGTTGTATCCATTCAAACCTTGGTTTTTTATATATTTCTCAATACAAAAATTGTTAATAGTTTTTTTAATTCTCGCTCTTTAATTAATATTTCATTTTTCGCAATTTCACCAGTTTTAATAGTTAAAAGTAAATTATTATAAAAATCATACATTTCTTATGACTTGCGTCAAATCCTAACCATTTTACGCAAACCTTTGGATTTTTTGTTTTCAGAACATTTTCCACTTAGTAAATAACTGGATTCTTTTTTTGCGGCAACTCTTGTTCATAGAATTCTCCCTCAATGGGTTGTCCATGCAAGTCATGGAGTATATACGTAGCTGGATTTGTTATTTGAATTTTTGTTATTTTAAATATATCAGTTTGTAGTGTAACTCTTATCGAAGACTCCCTTCACTTTGCTTTTTCGAACCAAATCACCAACATTTAATTTTGAATGTCCTACAAACTTAATACTACTGTACATAGAATCAAGCAAATGCTTTTCAATGTCATGTGATACATTATTCGGGCGCATCCCGGTGTATTCTGGCGTTATAACTTTTTAATAATTTCGGTAATATACAGAGCAAATTGTGCGAACCACTTAAACTGAATTCTTGCCACTTATTAGCTTTAAGTGTACGATAAAATCTTTCGACTACAATAGCTTTGAGATTACTATATGTTGAATAATGGTTGATTTTATGATGTTTCATTAGCTGTTTAAACAGCATTGTAAACTTTTTGGTCGATATCTGACTGCAGGTATTTTGGAATACGTTGTTGAATTAGTATTTTACTCATGGCTTGAGTGACATCGGTAGCAGTTTTTGATGTCGATATCTCTCCCCACACATTCATTGAAAAAACATCAATTACAGTTAGTGAATATTTATACTTCTTATTCTCTCGTGCATAAGTAATCATTTCAACCGGATCGCTTTGCCACAAATCGTCAATCACTTTTCGCCTTAAATAAGTTCGACGAGAAGGTTTATTAAATTCATTCGCTAGATGCAACTTGCTCGTTTGCTGAGACCACCTACAAGTTTGGATTTAAAATTGTTTTTAAATATTACTCGGTTTGTTTGTAAAATAACAATATATTGTCGGTAACTGTATTATTTATAATAGTATTACATTTTGATGCATCAATGCAAGTGTATTTTCAACAAAATCAATTACTTTCTTAGCAACAGCTTTCACACTTAAATCATACAGATTATATAACTCTTATTGTCTTACGTTTGAGGTAATTACCCTGTCTGCCTCCCTGCACCGGATTTATTTAATCGCTTTCTGAATGTTATTTCAATATTGCACGCAGACAGGAAGTCGCTTCTGGGTAGGTAAGCAGCTATGTACAATTATTTAAAATTCAGGATATGTGTAGTATTAGCAACGGATTTAAATTTGTCGTTCCCTCAATGTCATTTCAGCGGGCTTCAATTTATCAGTATCTGATGAAACATTGAAGTTTTTTTCTGTATTCCGCCTTCACTGGATTTATTAATTCCTTTTTTTTAATATAATTTCAAGATTGGACGCAGACATGAAATCACCTACGTAAAACTATTGGCTCCATAAAATTATATTTATTTTATTATAGATATTATTAGTATAAAAAGATATACATGTAATGTTATAAATATCTTCAGTGCTTTTTTTTTTATCTCCACGGACTCTTGCCGGCATGGGATTTATTTAATCTCATTCTTCCAGAAATTCATAGATTATGTTCAGCTAATCTTTTAGATGGTCATTGCTCTGAACTCTCCTAATGAATACTCGTATGATAACATTTATTATGTTGTTTTGTGTGCTGTTAGTTTATAAAAATACCTTTTGTACTGGGAAGATGACACATTTTTGTTTGCATGTGTTCTGTATTCAATATTTTGAATATCATCACAACGGACTTCATAGGCTGCCATGCACCATATATTGTTTTCGGTTACCACCATCTTATTTTTTACATATAGTTGGTCATGTCTGGTACAGTTTACGAGAGTCGTCATTTTGCATTAACTTCCTGTATGGCATTTTTTTCTCTTCTGGGCAACAAATTTTGGGAGTCGTTTGTTAACATCAACATCCGCTCGGAAATTTTTTTAAATTTGTTGTCGGCTATTTGCTTTCCAGTTTATTTTCTAACCATCGTAATTAAATAACTGATGTGGTGGCATCATGTGTTTGGAAGCCATATTAAGTCAGCGCCATCATAGTTTGTAAGGATCTACTTACTAAATTTTATTTCCCCGCCATAAATTGGATGCCATCTGATTTGCTGTATCTAGTTTTGTATTATCTTATCATATCAGGAGGTATCTTTTCTTGTCTTATCATATTTCGTGATGGCACGACCAATCAGTAAGGTAAACTGAAAGTGGGCCAGAACCGGCAATCCCATTTTTTTTTATTATTTTATGTAACCCATTTTTATTTACAATCTGACATTCGGTAAAACTTATAGTAAGATGTACAAAGTACATTGGCGTGTAGAAGGTGCGATCTTGTGATAGTCCACTTCTTATTCTAGGTTAGGTTCTAGTTGTGTTAATGTCAGTGACTATTTCCAGTCTTCTTGACGGGAATTTGCTAGTTGGTTTCTGTCCGGTCGACTCTGTATAACAAATCGGGAATTTGCTATATGGTTTCGTTACTGTCGTCTCTGCATAACAGGTATGATGCCACTAATATCATTGGAATTGTTGGTTGCATTTATTAGGTAGGTCAAATATGTTACCAAGCTTGTAGCGATTTTTTATTTTCAGTGTCAGCAAGTTACTTTGTAAAGGAATTGTATACGCACGTAATCTGCTTAGAAATTTCTAACTGAAGTTTTTGATTTCAACTCTCACGGTCACCTAGAGACATCGCGGTGAATTAAGAACCGAGCAGTTTGGACTGAAATCTCTGGAGGATTTTAATTCTAGAATTACTGGCAGTACCCCATAGTTGAATTACGTACGTCCAGACTTATTTAAGAATAGTTTTGTAACGAAGAATTTTGTTTTCTGTTGAGAGCTGTGATTTACGGTCAGTACATGCGACTTAATTTCAGGCCAAGTTGTTCTATTTTTGTCCAAATGTGTTGCTTTCGTATAAGACGACGATCTTAATGCATGTCTGGATATTTCGCTTCTTCTGTCTGTGGGAGGGGCTTGCCGAACAGTGTCACAAAAGGACAGGTTTTTTTTCTCATTTTAAATAGGTCATGAGTAGATTTGGTTCCATTATCCCTAATTCCTTAATTTTTTTAACCATGATTGAATTTTGTTCAGATGTGTCTGGAGGTATCTTGTCCTCCGTTGCGATCTTCGTGAGAGTATTGCTCTATTATCGGCGAATGTTGTTTCTGATGTTGGCAGGTCGGCTGTGTATAGGAAGTTTAATATGGGTCTCAGTATGCTACCTTGTGAGACACTGGATTCTATTGGGTTGAGTCTGGTTTGTTCATTTTTATTTTTAATATAGAAGTATCTTTTGGAAAGGTATGATTCTTTTCATTTTATACAATAACCCGGTGTGGTAGCCTATCAAAAGCTTAACTTAAATGTAAGAAGGCAGCTGAACAGTATTTTTTCTCGTTTAGAACTTTGCGTATTTCGTTCACGACTCTGTGGATATGTTCAATCGTTGCGAGTTGAGTACGAAATCTGAATTGGTGGTTTTCAATTATGTCTTTATCGTGTTGAACAGGCTCTTAAGCGTCTAAACGCTTAAGCAATAACTTTTGAGATGTTTGGAGATTTTAAAAAGGTGACTGAAGGGTCTGTAGCAGCTTACTACTTTTGGTGGTTTGCCTGGCTAGGGTGTAATTATAATTGGAAATACTTTCCACTGAGAGGGAAAGTATTTTAATCTTAAACCTGGGTTACAGTTCATTGTTATCAGATTCTCTTCTTTGAAAGAAAGTTTTTGTAGAATCCATAGTGTTATTAGGTCATAACATGGAGATATTTTGGGGTCAAGATTTAATAAAGCGTTTTTTATTGCACTTGCTTTTAATTTCTATATAGGCATACAGAGTTGTAGGGGAGTCCCTAAGTACTGCAAGATTTATTGTTCTTCTTCTTCCAAAATTTCACTAGGGAAAGGTTGTTATACTGAAGATAGTTGTTGCGCAAATGTGTTCGCTTTTGCTTTGCCGGTTTTGGCTGAGCTACCATTTGCTAGAAGTAAGAGTGGATTTGACTGTTCCGGTTGCTTGCGCATTATTGCTGCTCATCAAAAGGCAAAGTCTGTGGATTCAGTCGGGGTGAGACTTTCTAGGTATTTTGCGACAAATTTTTTTCGTAACTTGTTTAGCAGGTTTTCGACGGCTTTAATTACCAGTTTAAGTTTTGTTTTGTCTTGTAATTTGCCATCGTTTTTGTAGCTTCCTCCTTTCAACGACGAAGACCCTATCGATTTTTGGAAATTTTTCTAATTTCTAATCGGCGTGCTGTAACAGTGTTGCACCCCATGCTGCTCCTTTTATTGCATCATTTAGGAATTCTATGGCTTCATCTATATTTTGTTCAGTATTTAGTGATATTTCAAACGAAGGCTTGTTGTCCAGCAGATTTCCAAATATGTGCCAGTCTGTTTTTTTACTAACTCGTGATGGAGCTTTTTTATTATTATTATTTGCCTATTTACAGTAATTATGACTGGAGAGTGCTCCAATTAAATGTCTAAGCAGCTTTCTGCATACAGATACGGCGTTTACTACACAAAAGTTTATGGGATCTGGAACTTTTCTTCTGTCGCAAGGCCATAATGTGGGTTTGCCAATAGATAAATGTTGTAGATTATTTTCTTGCATTGCTAAGTATTGTTGTCTACCTTTAGTGGTGGTCAGTTGTGAACTTTTGAGGTATGCCGGGTATTATAGGCGCCTCCACTTAAAATCAAGTCTACAGAGTGTTATAAAAGTCTTTAGGGCGATGTTTCAATTTTTTGGTCAAATAGATGACTATTTTGAATCGTTTTTTTTTTTCTCTTATTTTATGAGATAGATATTTAAATATTAAATAACTCATGGAGTTTACATAAACATTTTTTATTTTTTATATTTATGTATGGTTACTTATATAGAAGGTAACACAGTAGAGGCAGCCAAGATGATGTCTTTTGCAGTTTGCACGCTAACTCCAGTCCAAGATGTCTGAAACAAAAAAAAATCTAACGTGATTTTATTTAGAAACAAAGTACCCTGGACCGTAACCTAATAACAAGGTAAACATTAAAAAAACCTAGAAAATAGTGTGAGTTTAAGAAAGCTCCCATTTTTTGTACATAAAATTGGAATTTAGGCATTGAAGAAAAAAGAATTCGAAGAAAACTAAATGAGAAATGTGTTTGTGCTCAAAACCAGAAAACTAAAAAATATGGTATGACAAGCGTGGTTCTCGTCAAGTGGGTATAATGCGCACTTAGAGCATTTGTAGGAGAGAATTCTAGCGTGTGAACTCAGAGTATCGAAAATAAGAAAATTGAAATAGTAAATTTAAAACTATTTAAAATTAAAATAAGAGCATTCTAAACTCATAATCTGCGTTTGTTAATACGTCATAATGAATACAAGTACCGAGCTTATGTTTAATCGAGCCGTATAAAACATTGTCTAGACAATGTATTGTTTGGTGTTTATCGAATCAAAATTAAAAATCAAATTTCCAAATATCTTAGCAGCAAGTCAGACATATGTGCCTACGTAGAATAAGAAAAATAGCAGCAATTCGCTATCTGTTGAAGGGTAACACCTCGTCGTCTAAAGGTAATGACCGATCATGTCCAGTTAGGCCACAGTTGAATTTCGGGAACAAATACTAGTACTGAATGTTAATTTCTGATTATGTTTAGTTTGTACTATAACCAAACATATTCCGACCAGATTGAAAAATTGGATATGTATTTTATTCTAATCGGAACGAAGGTTACCTGATTGCGCGATTGCGTGCCGCGATTGGTGGCTCTGCTAGATTTCAGATACGGTTATAAGTTAGCTCGATCTGGTCTTGTGTCATTTTCTTATTTCCATCCGATTAGAACTCACTACACAGTGCCACATTCGGATTGTGCTATCTAGTTTTATTCCTTTATTTCCATCCGTTGAGGACACACTGCTCAATGTCGAATTCGGATTGTGCGAACTATGTGGTAATTCTGCAAGGTTTCAGATGCGACTTTATGTTCGAAATGCCGTAGTGTCATTTTCCTTATTTCCATTCACTCAAGCGCCAAACTTTGCAAAGCAGCTTTAAGTTAGCGGGAAAAGCGTTTTGTTCCGCAAGATTCCAGACGTCGCCTTGAGATAGCGCAATCTGCTTTATGCAAAATTTTCTGGGATTTTTAATTAAACTTAGTAATCGTTTTCTAATTTACAGACTGGTCTTTTTACTGTCGGTACGGTATCGTCTTATGGTACGACAACAGATGCGTATACTGTTGTCAGCAGCATCGGGATCGATTCCTCATATCGGTATCCGGCCTTAACTTTAGCCCGTCAGGTGCGCTACTGCTCGCAGTTTTACGCATCCAGGAGGGTACTGGCCATTAATATCACGACGAACATATATATTTTAAAACTTACTTGTTAAGTACTGAGGGGTGCATACTGCCGAGTATGCGTCATGTTGACGAAAATGACTGTTGTTTTATCAATACCACAGTGAACGGCGGCAGTATTCCTTGGCCGCGGACTGCCAGTTAGTGATGGAGTTTGATTTTTTTTTTGTTTAACATTCAGTTTGTTAGAAGCATATAATAACTTCAGTTTGTTAGAACTAGATTCAATCGGTCCTGACTAAGCGATTTCGTCAGAATATAACACTGATAGATGTTTATTTATATAACAATAAAGGCTACCAACAGCTACAGCCAACAAAGTTTGGCGCAAAGTCACCACTAAAACGACACGACTCTGTCCCTTTCTGAAAATACAAATTGTCACTTCAACAAATTTAAGATTAAATTTGGTAGTTGTCATCATCGGATACGATCCTAGAGATTTTACATAATCTTTTCCAGCGCATTACAATATATATACAATGTGGTCCATTTTAAGTTGCGTTTGTAAATATCTCGAAAAATACACATCGGATGAAAAATGAAAAGAACACGTATCAAATATTTTCAAAAGGGACACCCACTGACCTCAAAGCCGACCCTCAACCTCACTCCTGGGGGTGAGGTTGGGGGGTAGCATTGAAATCTTAAATAGAAACACTCATTTTCTATAAAATATTCGAATTTCACGTTTAAAATTAGATAGATTTTGTTCGAAACTTTTTTTTCGATTCGCGATGGATGGCGCTGTAATCGCAAAAATTCGATTTGTCGTACCTTTCGAGAAATAAAAAAAAAAATAAAAAATAAGGGTTCCTTTTTAAGATTTCTAAGCTACCCCCCACCCCAACTCCCAAAAGTAAGGTTGAGAGATCGACTGTGGTGTCAATGGATGTCCCTTTCGCAAATATTTGATACGTGTTGTTTACATTTTTCATCCGATTTGTATATTTCGAGATATTTACAAACGCAACTTAAAATGGACCACCTTGTAAATATATATATATATATATATATATATATATATATATATATATATATATAAATATATATATATATATATAAATATATATATATATATATATATATATATATATAAATATATATATATATATATATATATATATATATATATATATATACATATGTATATATATATATATATATATATATATATATATATATACATATACATATGTATGTATATATATATATATATATATATATATATATATATATATATATATATATATATATATATATATATATATATGTTAAACCGAAGATTTTTTTTTTTGTAATATAAATTAATATAAAGCAAAGCGATTGAGTTTAACAGCGTTTATTGCCAGATCTGCATTATGACATCTATTTGCAATATTAATTCAATTAGGGGCAAAGATCTTGGCGAGTGGGCTCCCTAACCGTGGCACACGTCTCCGGGTATACACGTCGTCCCGTTCACCTGAATACAAAAATACACCATGTTACTCTGTGTTGCCACAAAACAACTCACTTGGAATCTCACACAGAATCCACACATCAACGGGCAACATAGGGATTTAGGAACATAATACAATTCGATTCAATTGAATAACTGGTCAATAGACCAAAAATACAAATACCTGCTCAGGCCCAAAAATCACATATGCCTGCTCAGGCCCAAAAACACATTTCTACATTGATCGATCTGACCTGCCCAGGCCCAAGCCGGATAACAATCCGACTCTCTACAACTACATTGGGCGACACTCCGGTCGACCTGACCTGCCCAGGCCCAAGCCGGATAACAATCCGACTGTCTACAGCTACATTGGCCGACACAACGGTCGACCTGACCTGCCCAGGCCCAAGCCGGATAATAATCCGACTGTCTACAACTACATTGATCGACACCCAGTCGATCTGACCTACATCAGGCCCAAACCAGATAAACAATCTGGCTGTCTACTAGGAATTGACGGAAAAGTACACAGACTGAATGCATCGACAGCAATGTACAATCCCAAACGACACGTGTACCAGGAGTTAGGTCCTAACGGAGAAATACACAGACTGAATACATCGACAGCAATGTACAATCCCAAATGACCTGTGATTTCAGAAAGGATAATCTGACATCGACAGCAATGTATAATCGACAACTTATTTATAATTTCGGGAATATTAAGGAAACACGCACAGAATAACAATGATTTACTCACATTTATCACGTCTGCTATTAATCCAATTATTTCGGCCACAATCACTCACAATTCACGGCAACAAAGTAATATTATTAACACTGCTTATCACTTCGGCACTCAACACAAACTAACATAATTTTTTACCAGCATCCACAAAGGGGCACTGCGTGATGCATTCGTTTCGTATACCTAAGTTAGGGTCATAAACATCTCTCAAGTGTTTACTCGCTTGACACTTTAAAACATAAACCATATGTTCGTACGTGCCTAGTTCAACATAGCTATCGAAACATTCATTTAAACTATATCTCAAAATAAAATTCGTAACATATATATATATATATATATATATATATATATATATATATATATATTTATATATAATTTAAAAGATATGCAGTGTCATGCACTGAATTTTCTTATACGCATTTGGGTTAGATCATTTCTCGACCATTTTTCTAATATATAATATAAAACTAACCTGTGGAACTCCATTTCACTAATCTATTTCTTAGAATAAATATTAAATGTCAAACTCCAAATTATTAAGTATTTTTGTTTTTATATTAAGGGGTACTTTATCTTAATAGAAATGCAAAATATATAATAAATGATTTTGCTATTATTGAAGTTAATAAAAATAAAAATAAACTTAATAAAATATTAAATTTTTCAATGCTTCAGAGGACGTTAAACTGGAGGCTGCAAGATATTCGGTAGACTCCATAACTTCAGTAAAAATGTTCAGAAAAAACATCTAGTTTTAAAGAGGATACTTCAATCTTGTCCGTGAACTAGTATCGTAAAATGAATTTTCAAGGAAATGATGGGCATCTAAAATAAAGTTTGAAAAATCATAATTTTTTTATATTTCGAACCGTAAAAGAATAAACTTAAAAATAAAAGAAAATAATTTATCTTAGTTCACGGACTAAAAAATTTATCAATTAATTATATGCAATTAAATTTTTCACGATCGGCTAAAAATTACATGAGATATCATGGCAACCATTTGTTAAACGTAGTTTCGAGGTAAACGAATTTAATAATTCAGTGAGAGGGAATCGAAAGTTACGGTTTTAATAATAATACTCGTAAACATGAATATAGATATAACTTTAATAGTTGTCGGAATTTTAAACTGAATTTTTATCACATGTTCTTGAAACCTATAGCACAAAAAATAAATTTGATTCTTGGTAAGAAAAAAAGTGAAAGTAACACTTAAGCCATTGCCAGGCACGGTAGTTATGATTTATGTGAAAATATTTATAATAAGATCAAATTTCAATAGCCATTCTCTTGTTTCCCGTATTGTTTTTGAGAAAAGTTTTCAAACAAAAGTTATGCAAAATATTAATATCATTAATTTTTATCCTGACAATTTTTCTGTTAGTAAAACCAATTTTGATTAATTGCAGAAACCAGGAAAGATGACTAGAGTATACAGGCACTTCCGGTTTGTATATTTCTTT
This sequence comes from Nebria salina, assembly GCA_944039245.1. Lineage (NCBI taxonomy): Eukaryota > Metazoa > Arthropoda > Insecta > Coleoptera > Carabidae > Nebria > Nebria salina. The sequence goes on from OX063270.1 coordinate 10,079,663, forward strand.
TAAAAATGGTGGGTTTTCTTGCCAGGCACATTCAAATCGTATGTCTAAAATTGAATAATTTTTCCTTCAGCAATTTGGGCTGTAGAGCGCTATCACTCACACACACACAAACACACACACACCTAGAAACACACAGACAGACTTCATGCCGAAAATAGTCGGAATCGATCCAAGGAAGGTAAAAACGTGTAATTCCGTTAAATTCTCGAGATCGAAATGTTTCATGATTACTTTAAACTATAAACTTATTGAGAATTAATATTAATCTGTTAACCGGGGAATTCTCTTTTTAGTTACGGAAAATATAACAGGTGGGAACTCTCTCATTAGGACGTGTCAGTACGTCACGCCTGGAGGACGTAATTTCATATTACTTTTTTTAATTATGCTTAAAATAAATGAAAAGACTCTCAAATGCCTTTGTTACCCATACCCGAAATTGTTTACGTGTTACGTATATATACGACCCGCACGGTTAACATGTTAAAATACTTCTTAAGTCATTGGAATATAAATAAGAATTTCGTGGGGCCTGGAGCCGTACTAAAGAATGAAACATGGCTGGAACACAATTTAATAAAAGGGACAGAGATGACAGGTGTAGAAAAGTTATTTATCTTATTTTTCGTATAGCAACCTTCATTTACAACTTGGTTGGTAAATTGAAAAGACGTCAAACTTTAAAATACTACTATAAGTAGAGCCAAGGACCCAGTTCAGTCATAATCATGACCAGACATGTTATTTATGAAAACCTATTAAGGTTGTCTGGTGTCTGGTTCTATATACCGCTTTATACTGTAGTAGCGCCTTGGACGAGTTCTCGTATTAAATAAATTACAAGTTTCAAAAAACATATTATTTAACCTTTAACTGGTTAAAGGATGGAAGCTATTTTTTATATATACCACAGGAAAATAAAATTTTGATAATTGTTCTTGACTTACATCATGACTTATATCTCTTCTAGGCCTAATATGTGATATGAAAACTTTCTTAGTAATACTGTAACAGCCTACCTTATCTGAAAATGCAGAATCTCTAGACGATATTCCAATCACAGGAATATGGTAAAATCCACTTGTATATGAAACTGCAGCTGGAGAAAGGTCACCGGTTAGTGGATGGGATACAATAACTGCGTATACCTAGAAAAAAGTATAATATCTTTCAATTTAGATATCAAGATTGATGTGAAAGAATTAGGGCGATGTTCCATTTTTTTGGTCAAATAAATGACTATTTTTTATAATTTTTCTCTCTCTTATTTTATTAGATATAAATTAAATTTTATTTTACAATATTAAGTAACTCAGGCAGTATACAAAAAAATATAATTTTTATTTTAATGCATAATTACTTATATAGGAGGTGACAAAGTAGAGGCCGCTGAGATGAGCCGTTTTGCGATGTGCACGATAACACAAGTCCAGAATGTCTAAAACAAAAAAATCTAACGGGGTTTTATTAAAAACAAAATTACCTTCCCCGTAAACCAATAAAAAGTTAAAAATTAAGAAAAACCTAGAAAATAGAGTGAGTTTAAGAAAAGTCCTATGTTTTGTACACAAAATTGGACCTTTGGGATTGAATAAAAATGGAACAAATATATATTTATGTCAAAATGTCGATTTGCGTTCTGCATTCTAAGTTAATTAATAAAATCAAAAAAGATTTGAGTCAATAGCTTAATTATTTTTTGAGCTAGATTGCACACCGATTTTAAAAATGTAGATACGAGAAAAATGTGTTTAAAGTCTAATTTTAGTGTATTTATTTCCCGGTTACTACTTATGGAAATGTAAATATTGTTTCGAAATTTATCTTAAATTTTTTTTTATACACTTTTGAAATGTTAAGTTATAATTTTATGTATTTAAAAACAGTGAGTAGTAAACGCTTTTGTTTGTATTCTTCTGCATGACTAGGGATGCTGTTCATTTATTGTGTATAAGTAATTAATCACAAAACTAAAGACGTTCATTTGAAATAAGTTACCCTACCCCCTATGCGGTAACACCAGTGTTACAGGGATCAAACCCTGTAGCAGTGCTAAAGATGCTTCACTTGTAGAATTAGTAACCTAATGCAAATAATGCGCTTGTACTTATGTAAACTGATTATGGCCATTTGCACCGTGCAAGGTAAAATTCTGCGATTAACGAAACTAAGTTTGAATAAAACTTTGTTTAATTTTATTGAGATTTGCACACTACTGCATTAATCAAAATTAAGTAAACCAACCTACTGTATACGTTTTGGGAATTTGAGGTTCACTTTCTGGGGAATTTTAAAGAATTCCCAAACAATATTTTGGTATATTTGTGTCAATTATCTGCTATAACCTAAAATGTTTGCTGGACTATTAAATAACCAAGTAAAGTGGGTTTAAAAAACCAAAGAAAGTACAAAATGATTATAAATTTTTAATAATATATTAAATTTGTAGATGCCTAATAATATAGGGCAAAGAAATTCAAAATTCAATAAGGATAAAAAATTTCATTATTAAATATAATAAAAATTTACAAAAGTATCATAGACAATAAAAAGACAGACAGAATTACAAGCCGAGAAAAAATAAGTGCATGGATGTTAATTGAAAGAGAATGTAACGTCATTTTACCAGCAGGTAATACAAATTTGTAATAAATGTATTATTTTTATACATATTCTAATATTTAGGTACGCACAGAACGAGGAATGCCTTCCGAACTCTTTATTAGAATTAAAAAAAAAAAGCGTGAAACAGCAGATTTAAAATTCTCTGTCAAAGCAACTGGTGGTAAATCAGTATATTTGAAGATCTCACATTATAGCTGACATTGTTAGTTATGAATAGAAAGCGTGTGTTCGTACTGCAGAATCCGTACGATCGTCACGTAATCACATGTGATCAAAATTTAACGGAACCTTCTACGGATGATCCTGTGTTATATGATGCATTGAGTTAAATGATAATGTACTAGACTAGGGGTAGTTATAAACCTTCTTTCTTTCAAATTCCCGTCAGCACAAAACCGAAATCAGGTATCCAATGTATTAGCAATACAAAAATTACTACTAAAGATCTATCAAAATCACAACTACTAAATGATGAAGCATCTACAAATCAACTGAGTCGGTATCAAACAAAATCAGATTAACAAAATAACAATGCTTGTCAAGATCAACTATAACAATTAGAATCAGAATTACTAAATGAATATGCTTATAATAATAAACTATTTCATAAAAAAGCATGGAAGTTTTCCAGTAAAAAAAAAAAGTTGGATAAACCGTCGAAGAGCAGAAGTTTCAAACGGAACAAATGACAAAAATGAGCTCAATGTGATATATCAAGATATAAGTCGAAAATTCACAAAATCCTCAGACGTTTGCAACATTGAGCCGCTGAATGCACGTGATTCGTTCTTTGGCGGTCGAACAGAATTATTGTTACCGTACCATCGGGTGGACGATACCAAGGGTGAGAAAATTGTCTATGCAGACGTGTGCATTCTGTACCCATACATTAACAAGTACGGTCGGTATTCTCTTAGACATCCAACAGTGTTGCTGCGCGTCGATTAACCGCAAGACATCGGTGGGCTTGAGGGATTTATTAAATGCTGTGTACTGCCGCCTCGTCAACTCCATCATCCCGTACCGCCCATGAAGCTAAATCAAAAGAGTAAATTTGCGCTGTGTCAAACGTGAGCCGTGGAAATGAAACTGAAATAGTGCATGCAAGCAGACACAAGCCTAGAGATAAGCGGCACGTGGGCGGTAGTTGAAGTGCGTTTAGCAAGTGAGAATGGCTATACATTGCGTGGCGTTTATAAAGTTTGAAATTTTGAGACGGTACAGTACGACAGGGAGACAAATCGCGGTGGCCTGTTTGCCGAGTACGTGAACAAGTTTCTGACAATAAAACAGGAGGCTACTGATTGGCCCGTGGAGTTTAGTGGCAGTGATGCGTTGCGCATGCAGCATATCGCCAATTTTGAACAACACGAATGCATTGAAATGAACAAGGATAAAATCACCAACAATTCGGAACTACGTCTGATGGCCAACCTACAATTGAACACTCTGTGGGGCCGTTTAGGAATGCGTTACGATTTGAGGTGCCCGGCATTCGTATCAACGTATGAAGAGCTTGTGAAATACTTTGCTGTTCCGAATTTTATAGTGAACACGTGCGTGCCGATTAACGAAGACATAATTTACGTCACTTGGCAAGAGAATTAATCATGTATTACGACATCGTCGAACGCAACGAATATCTTTAAAGCGGTGTATACCACAGCGCTGGCGCGCATACATTTGTACACATATTTAAAGCGGCTTGATAGAAGCGAGCTCTACTGCGACGCCGACAACGTCATCTATACCACAGACAAATATACACAGACGTATAACGTTATGCATATGCTATGCAGCGCTTAATATTGTAGTACCATTGCCGCACCCGAGGGGGCTCCTGTTAATACAATTGCCGGACTAGAGATTGCAAACGCTATAACTTTGAAGCTAAAACCATACTTGTTCAACGTTTTCCATTTTATTTCGATAAGAAATCTGATCTTATATTGAATAGTTCGTTAATTTTTATGGATTGTTTCATTTTTACTTTCTTATACACAGTATAAGTAAGTATTGTAATCATGAAAAATTTCGAACTCGAGATTTTAACGGAAATATACGTTTTGACCTTCCCTGAATCGATTCCAACTATTTTTGGAATGACGTCCGTCTGTGTGTGTGTGTGTGTGTGTCTGTGTGTGTGTGAGCGCTCTACAGCCCAAACGGCTAAAGGGAAAATTATGAAATTTTAAACTTAAGATTTGTATGTGCTCGGCACGAAAACCTTTTATTTTTAAAAACAATATTCCGACCGGAAGTGCATGTTTACTCTAGTCATTTTTTGCAGTTTCTGCAATTACTCAAAAATGGTAACAGCTACAGAAAATTTTTAGAACAAAAATTAATGATATTTATATTTAACACAACTTTTGTTTGAATCTTTTTTCCAAAAAAAGTACTGGTTTCAAAATAAATTTCTGCTTATTATATATATTGTTACATAAATCGTATCCTCTGCGCCTGTCAATTGTTTAACAAAATAGACTTAAATAATTTGAAGTTTGACACTTAATATTTATTCTTAGAAATATATTTAGTTTAAAAGCGATTCAAAGGTTAGAACAAATGTTATAAATTAGAAAAATAATGTAACTACGATGTGGTTTAACCCATATGCGTATAAGAAAGTTCGGTGCATGACACTGCAGATATTTAAACAATTGCACGTATATTTAGCGGGTGATTTTTTTTGTTCTATTTATCCCAATTCCGCCCCCTGTGGGTGGGGGTTAGAATTCACCAGCAGCACCTCTGCTGGTCGTAAGAGGTGACCAATGGGCGAGGAAGGTACCTCGTTAAAAACACACTGTTCCATCTGGACTTTGACTGGAAGGTTAGTGAGCCAATCTTCTGCGGACTTTTCTTTCTTATTCTTTTGCTAACCCGCGTGTTTGCCGTGCGTGGAGACCCGTAAGGAAGGAGAAGATGATCCTGGTGGTTGAGCTTACACGCAACACACCTCTTTGGCTTCGGATTCTTGCGAAACGGGCGCTCAGATACGAACCCTATCTAGCCAATCGGCTTGCCGTTACGTTCTGTGTACCGGTAAGGTGAGTCCCACGACCCTGGAAGTAAGTCTTCAGACGTTGGAGAGAGTGGCTCGCAGCGTTCTGAATCTTATTGCCGGGTGAGGGGGACTATATCTCCTGGTTAGCCCTGGCGATCACGCCAGTTTGTGGTGTGACGTCCCAAATTGTGGCTCCGTGGTGGGTGGGGAGACCAGGAGATGAATATTTTCTATTTGTTCATGGCAAATAAAACCAAAACCCCGGGAGTCCTTCCCGCAAAAAGATCTCGTCCGTTACCGGACGAGGGAGAAAATTTCTTGAAGGGCGAAAATAAATTTTCGCCCAAATTTCTAATTGCCAAAAGGACGGAAGAGGGTAAAACCATTTCTGAAGCTTCTTGCTTTGGTTTGGCAAGGAGCCTGAACGAACTGGCTGGTGGAGAACCTAAATCCACCAAACGGTTACGCGATGGTACTCTTTTGGTTGAGACGGCTAATTCGTTGCAGACCAAGTATTAAAAGCAAATGTTTTATTTGGCATGCCTGTTGTAGTGGAGGCACACAAATCCCTCAACTCATGTCAGGGCGTAATATCATGTTACGACCTGCTATTTGTTGAGATCGATGAGTGTACGCGTAAACTTGCCAGTCAGGGTGTAATTAACTGTCGTCGGCTTACAACCAAGAAAAATGGTGAAGTTAAAAATACGACATCTGTTGTTTTAACATTCGGACTAGATAAGCTGCCAGAGAAGATTAAGGTTGGTTTTCACAGTTGTTCCGTGAGACCATACTTTCCTCGACCAATGCGATGTGTTAAGTGCCAGAAGTTTTGGCACACTGCATCCGGTTGTGACGCACAGGCTTTGTTTACACGGTGCAGTGAGCAGGAGCATTTGGGCGAGGAATGTAGGGGTCCGGTCCACTGCGTTAATTGTTCTGGCAATCATCCTTCTTTTTTTTCTGATTGTCCACCCAATTAGGAAGAAAAGAAGATAATTGAAATCAAAATCATGGATAAGATTTCCTATTTCGACGCCCGCAAGAAGTTCAAAAAACAGACCAGTCCTGTCTTTAGCCGTTCTTTCGCCATAATCGCTACAACTCCCGTTTTAAAAATATCCATTGCCGTTCAGACTGATGACTTTCCTTTCTCTAATATTTCTACAAGTGTTCCAAATTTACCTTCTGTTAAAACTAACGTTCCAAAATCTAAAGTAAATCAAAATTTAAAATCCGTATCGAATGCAACTGTCAAAATCATAAACCAACCAAAATCAAAATTGACCGTTAAACCAAAACAAAAAATTACACATATAAAATCAAGCCCTACTTGTACGCCAAAAATTATTTCGAAAACACATTCAATGGAGGTAAGAGAAACATATAGTGTTTCAAGTTCTTCCATTACCAAATTTTCTTCAAGTAAGGGATCTCAATCTTCGAGATCATCTTCTCCTATGGTAATGGTTTCTACAGCCATTTCGCAGAATTTAAAGTTCTCAATGCCGAGCAGACTCCCTCTTGCATATGCTTACAAGAAACACATTTTCAAGACACCAGAGCTGTTGCATTACGAGGCGTTTCACTATTTCGTACTGATGTGCCTACTGAGGGCCAAGCTCGTGGTGGAGTAGCGATTCTGGTTTGCTTTGAATTCTGAATTGCAAGCTGTTGCTGTCCGTGTCGCTATTCCTCTTCTGGTCACTTTATGTTCTATCTATCTTCCGCCAAACGACAATGTCGACATGCGTGATATCGTGGATTTAATTGATCAATTGCCTGCTCCATTCATTCTTATGGGCGATTTCAACGCCCATAATCCTGAATGGGGATCAAGAACTCTTAATCAACGCGGTAGACGTTTGGAACACCTATTGACCGCGAGTACACATGTCATCTTAAATGATGGTAGCATGACACATTTTTCTGCAGCGTGGAGGTCTTTCACTGAGATTGATCTGATGATCTGTTCTGTAGCAATAGCTCCATTGTTTGAGTGGCATGTGCACTCAGACTTGCATCAAAGTGACCACTTTCCGATCATTCTGAAAGTCTTGCAGAACTCAGATTCTGATGCTCGTTGTCCGAAATGGGCTTTAAAGCGAGCAGATTGGAATCTGTTCTCGGAGTTGGCCGTATTTGGTGAAAATGATTTCGTTGACGTGGACGACCATGTTCGGTATTTCACGGATGCAATCAAGTCTGCTGCACAAGTGAGTATTCCTCTAACACCTATTCATTCAAATAGAATACCCGTTCCCTGGTGGAACGATGAGTGAAAGATTGCTATCCGAGAAAAACGACGTAGTTTTCGCCATTTCAGGCGATTTTCAACCACCGAGAATATGATCCATTACTTCCAAGCCAAGGCAAAAGCTAGAAGAATTGTTCGGAAGAGTAAGAAAGTGTCATGGCAGAAATACATTTCTTCCATTACAACCTCCACTCCAGTTTCTAAAGTATGGGAGAAGGTCAGAAAAATATCTGGCCGTTCAAAATCTAGCACTGTTTCTGGCCTAAATATCAATGGCAATGTCATTACCTGTCGGTCTGATGTTGCTTATATTATAGCATCCACTTTCGCGGATACATCAAGTTCCAATCACTATCCAGCTGAGTTCCTCGCTCTAAAATCAATCTTGGAACGTCAAAGTCTCAATTTTGTTTCTCCGGGTGAGGAAATCTACAATCTTTCTTTCAGAGTGGATGAACTTGAAAGTGCGATTTCAGATTCTCACGACAGCGCTCCTGGACCTGATTCTATTCACTACCAGATGCTTCGCCATTTAAATCCTGCTGGAAAAACATTTCTTTTACAAATGTATAATCGCATTTGGTTTTCCGGTATCTGCCCAACACCATGGCGTGATGCGATTATTGTACCAATCCCAAAGCCTGGAAAAGACAAAACACTGCCATCTAGCTATCGCCCAGTCTCGCTTACCAGTTGTGTCTGCAAGCTCATGGAACGCATGATCAACAGGCGTCTTGTTTGGTTCCTGGAATCAAATAACCTGTTGGATAACATCCAGTGCGGCTTCCGCCGTTTCCGTTCCACTGCAGACCACCTGATAAGACTTGAATCAACCATCCGGGATGCTTTTCTCAACAAGCAACATATGGTAGCTGTGTTTTTTATATTGCCCGGGCCTTTGATACCACTTGGTGTTTTGGTATTAAGCGCACTTTACACTCCTGGGGCTTGAGAGGTTATCTTCCCATATTTCTTGAAAGCTTTCTTTCCTTAAGGAAATTTCAAGTTCGTGTGGGAAATGACCTCTCCAACATTTTTACTCAAGGAAACAGAGTACCGCAAGGATCTATTCTGAGTGTCACGTTGTTTGCTGTGGCCATCAACGGTGTTGTACAATGTATTCGTTCACCTGTGCTGGGATCCTTGTACGTGGACGACTTGGAAATTTTCTGCAGTTCTCGCATTATGGCTTCCATGGAGCGTCAGCTGCAGTTAACAATCAATCGTCTTCATACCTGGGCTACTGAGCAAGGTTTCGTATTTTCTGCGGCCAAGACAGAGTGCATTCACTTCTGTCAACGCCGTCACCTTCACTTAGATCCTGTTCTCTCTCTCAACGGTACTGTTCTTCCATTTGTGGAAACTGCCCGTTTTTTGGTCTTCTATTTGACAAGAAGCTTAACTGACGTGCCCATCTTGTGGCTTTGAAGGCAAAATGTCGGCTTTCTCTAAATCTATTGCGAGTTATTTCTTCCAAATCGTGGGGTGCCGATAGAATTTCAATGCTGCGCCTGTATCGGGCTTTGATACGCTCCAAGCTGGACTATGGCTGTACCGCTTACGCGTCTGCCAGGCCATCCGTTATCAAAACCATTGATACGATACACAATACTGGTATTCGTCTTGCTACTGGTGCTTTTCGTACCAGCCCAATACCAAGTTTATTGTGCGAGGCTGGCGAGCCTTCTCTGTATGATCGTCGCAGGCTTTTGACCATGAACTACAAGGCAACCATGAAGTCGAAACCATATCACCTGGTTTTTGACACTGTCATTGGTCAACAGTTTGCGGAGATTTATGACAGAAGGGCTCGTTCGGTGAGTTCCTTTTCTATCAGATCTCGCAATACTTTTAGAGAAGTTAATTTTGAAATTCCTTCAACCCCAGACACTTCTTTCAGCTGGATCGATCCGCTACTCCACCCATTCTGTTCCAACGTGAGTTTGCTCGAATCATTGCCAACTATCGGCAATAGATTCGCATTTACACCGTCGGTTCGAAGAGCAACGACTGGGTTGCATGTGCTTATATGTCGGCAAGAGGTGCGTGTGAGTTTCGACTTCACAAACTCTCGTCCGTATACACGGCAGAGCTGTATGCACTCTACCAAGCACTTCTCTATATTTGCAGACACGCACGTAATTCTTTTGTTATTGTGTCAGACTCAATGAGCGCTTTGAAAGCGATTGATTGTTTTTACTCTAAACATCCTCTCCTGCAGCAGATACAGGCAACCTTGATGACATTATCGTCAAAAGGGTCTATCGTGCGCTTTATTTGGGTACCGAGTCATGTTGGTATTCGCGGGAATGAAGCAGCTGATGCTGCAGCTAAGCGAGCTTTGTCCAAGGTCTCCATTGATTATGATCAGGTGCTTGCTGATGACCTCAAAGGTCATTTTAAGCATCTGATCATGAAACAGTGGCAGGAAAGGTGAAGTCATAAAGTTTCTAACAAGCTTAAAAATGTTAAGCACAACGTGAGGCCATGGGATTCTTCCCATAGGGCATCATGAAAGGAGGAGGTCGCTGTGGCGAGACTCCGGATAGGGCACACCTGGTGGACGCATGGTCATCTTCTACGCCGTGAGGAAGTTCCGATGTGCGAAACGTGTGACACTGCTTTGACAGTGGCGCACGTTTTGTTGGAGTGCTCCCAGTTTACCGAGCAGCGAAACAGGGCGGGTCTGTCACTTGACCTGTCGGTGGCCCTTGGGGACCATTCGACACTCATTGACAGGGTCGTCCTGTTCCTCAGGAATACAGGTCTATTTGCCTTTATTTAAAAGTGCTAGCTTTGTTATTAATTTTATTTAAAAACGTATTTTTTTTTTTAGCACTCGATAATATTTTACAATATCATTTATTTTGACAATTTTAAACCTGTACATTTTATTTATTTATATATACATTTATTAATATATTACATTTAATCGATATTAAGTTTACTATTTTATTTTTACATAACATATATTTAGTTAGTTTCTATCATAATATAGTTTATGGCGTGAATAGCCCAAGAGGCTGATATGCCTTTAAATTTTAATCCTACCTACCTACCTATCCCAATTCCAAATTTATTTACATTTAAGATAGGAAGTCTGGTCACAAGTGTGTTTATTTTAATTGTAAAAAATCACGTATGGACCATCCCAAATTATCCTCGTTTAAATTTCCAGTCAAAGATAAAATAAAGTGTGAATTATGGGTCGCAAGAAGTGGTAATAAGTTTTCTATATTAATAGTCATGCAATACTATTTCGTTTAATAATTTCTAAATAATTACAAGTTTCAAATAATTTAATTAGACAATTATTTATTTTCAGGAAATTCATTACTTATCGATATGCCTTTTGATAAGGTTCAATGTAAACTGATTTGTGCGGATCATTTCAATTCCGATTCATTTGTTAATTCTTTTCGAAATAAATTGTGTGTCAATGCTGTACCGGTACAAGTATTAGAGATTAATTCTAATTTAATCCCAGTATCACCATCAAAATTTAAAGTAGTGTCTCCTAAACTCAAATACAGTAATTTATATTCAGATGAAATTAATTTGCCTTCAACACCGGAAAGTCAGCCAACAATCAGTGAAGCTGCACAACAATGGTCATCTAATACTTTATGTTCCCCAGATTTAGCTTGCCGAAAAAAATTATTTTCTGTTACTGAAACTCCGCGAGAGCAATCACTTCGTAAAAAATTAAAACGTGCTCAACTTTTAAATAAAAATGAACGATCATTGTTATGTTAAGCTAAAAAATTTCATAACGCAAGAAAATCATAATTTGATATTCTTTCCGATATCACTAACCTTAATTTAAAACCAGAATATTTTAGAGTATTGGTACAAATGCAAATGTGTCATCGCGCTAAAAACCAATGGTCCAAAACGGAAAAAGAACGTTCTCTATGTTTTTATTTCAAATCACCTTCAGCCTATAAATCTTTTATAAGTGTTGGTATAATACTTCCGGCTATTTCAACAATAAAGTGGTGGATAACAAAGTCAAAACTTAAAACTGGTTTTAGTCCAGCCCTTTTTCAACAAATAGGACTTAAGGCAACATCAATGTCTGATACATAAAATTTTAAGTTGTTGCCTTTGATAAAATGGCATTAAAAAATATTTTGGAGTATTATAAACAATTTGATATGATTGAAGGTTTTGAAGACTTAGGACCGCTTGGTCGAAATTTTAAATATGGCGGAAGCGCCTTATTATTTATGGTTCGCGGTTTATATTCTAAGTGGAAACTCCCAGTTGCATATTTCATATCTGCTAGCAGTATTAAGAATACTGAATTAACAAAATTAATTGTAATGTGTATTTAAAATTTGATAAAATCAGGTTTAACTCCTAAAGCAATTGTTTGCGATCAAGTGTCAAATAATAGAAGAACTCTTGATAATTAAAATGTTAACGTAGACAGGCATTATTTTACAGTTAATAATCAACAAATATATGTCATTTACGATGTGCCACATCTATTCAAATGTGTTCGAAAATATTGGTTAATTGTATATTTATTTTATATGGCAATAAAGTATCAATCACAGACTTAATACAAACTTATAATATAGATAAATGCAGTCAACTAGCGAGATCGAACTGTAAATTAACGGAAGCTCATATAAATCCAAATAACCTTCAAAAAATGAATTGTAAAATAGCTTTACAAGTCTTTAACCATAGTGTAGCTGCTTCTATTAGAACAGCCATCGGCACAGGTGAACTTAAATGTGATACCGGTGTTTGCACGGCTGATTTTATTTTGCAAATGAACATATTATTTGATTCACTAAGCAGTCACACCCTCTTTGATAAAAATCCCAATAATTGCACAATTTCAGAGAAATCTCCGAATATAATAAATATTTTAAACGAGGGATATGATATAAAGAATAATATTCAAAAATTAAATCCACGTTGTTCACGCCAACCTGATTGTTTTACAGGAATAAAATTAACTATAAATTCAATTTTAAAGTTATCGAATTCGGAACTGAAGTTAAATAACCAACAGTTTATAACAACAGCAAATTTGAATCAGGCCATTCTTGAAAATACATTTGCAATTATACGCCAACGAAGTGGCTTTAATTTTAATCCAACCGTCAAAAATTTTAAAAAGTCTACTTGTTATTGCAATAACTAATTTGATGAAACCCCCAGAATCTTCAAATAGTTTAGATGTTATAGACGAAAACGTAGAATTGATTGCTGCTAATGAACAATTAAATAATGAACCAAGCGAAAATATGAATGAAAGTATGATAAATAACATTCAAGTTCCGGATTGCGCCGAGCACTAATTAAGTCTTCCTGCTCATCAAGTAGAAAAATATAATTTAGAATAATATTCCGTGTTATATTTTGCTGGTAATGTAGCATTTAAATGTATTAGTAAATTTAAATGTATCGATTGTCAATCGCAATTAAATCATGAAAATGAAAGTATTACAAGACAAATGAATTATTAATAATTGAAAAATCGGTTAGCTCTACAAATTTATTAGGCAGTCTTCAAAAATTTTCAAAATCATTAATAAGTATAGCATTTTAGAGTTTACAAATTTTCTCTGAAAATTTTAAAAAGATAAAAATTTTGAATTTTCTTAACTGCAGGTTAATAAACAAAATTAATTTAAATATAAACAATAAGTGTTAGGGTTGACTTGCCGCAGCAGATCCATGCTATGGCAGTAAATTATATCTTATTACCAAATTAATTAATAACAAAATTTAAAAAGAATGTAAATGGATTTCAGAAGATACAAGAAATATTAATAGTACCTTAAAAAGACATTGAGTATTATATCCAATAAATAAAATTCAAATCAAAATTTATTTGAAATCAAACGTGAAATACTGTATTTATTTAAAAATTGCGTTTGTTAACATTTTATTTTTAAATGTCTTCGAACTTTTTTAAAAAATATATATAGTTATATTTATAAATTTTAAACTCGTATGTATTATCGATTGTTAAAACGTTGCCTCACAATATCGGTTATCATGGACACTGTCTAATTTTGTTATTGTAAATAATATAGAAAAAGATTTTGACAGATAATTTAGGACATTTAAAATTGATTCTTTTGGGTAATAATCTTGTAATTTAATAACTTATTGTATAATTAATCTAAATAAAATTTCATTTAGTCACTGAGAATTCAATTTGGTGTCAATTATTAGAATACCAAAAACAGGATTACATATTTTATGTTTTTACTGTGGTAATAATTAGGTAGTTGTCATAAAACATTTAGATGCCACATTGGAGAGTATTTGATTAAGTGACAACTCGTTCGATAGTGTTAATAAAATTCAATCTGTAATACTACGGCAGTTTAAATTTTCCGACTATATCTTTATGATTCCTTTATCCAAAAGTATTCAATGTTTCCTTTCCCATCCTGGCAAGAGTTAAATATTTTATTTAAAAACATGTTCCAAATTAAGTTGGCTTGAAAATTTTTTTATTATAAAACAAATCTGCTTTTATCTTCTCGTGGTTCTTACCGCACAACAATACATGTAAAACCGAGTCAAATATGAAAACGTGAATAACCGTCAAAGAGAACACGAACAAAAACCATCACAAAATTTTGCATTACATTTTTTTTGCGTGATGAGTCGCTACAACACCTTCGCTTTATAATATTTATGTTGCATTAAATATTGTTATTTGTATTATATTTTTATAAATATCTAATACATATATAAATAAACATTTTTTATCTTTTTTTATAATTTTTTTAATTGGTTATAAATTGTATTGCCGCATTTCTCCGTCTTCGTATTAAGATGCATGTTTCGTTATATTATTTTTCTTTGTATACTATATTTTCCATTATATTCATTGTTCAAATAAAGGCAAAAATATTGAAACGTTACACTACATATAGGTACATATTAAAAATTTTGATAACGAATAAATAAATTTTAATATTTCGCATAACTTTTATTTGAAAAGATTCTGCAGAAAGAGATTCGACAAAACATAATTAAATTTAGACATAAATTCAATATTCCCTACGTCTACTGCATTGACTTGACGCAGTACATATGCTGGAATGTGACATTGCAGTGCTACCCCCGCACTAAAGGTGGCCCCACAATACTTAAATACCCCGCATCACGTTGACGCAAAAACGCTTACCAGACTCCTTACTTCCCCATCCGAACTTACCAAAGTAATCAAAACTCTACCTAACCAAAAAACCCCCGGCCCAGACCTAATAGAAAACCTTATCCTTAAAAACCTGTCAAGGAAATCCAACATCCAACTCCATTACATAGTTAACGCCATCATCAAACTGCACCACTTCCCAGCTGCCTGCAAAACATCTACAGTCCTCCCAATCCTGAAACCGAGTAAAGATCCCCACCTACCAGCGAGCTACCGGGCCATCAGCCCTTTAAATACCCTATCCTAGATCACTGAATAAAAATCATCCTTTCCCGAGTCGATGATATCGACACAGGACTAAATCTCACACCTGACCAACAGTTTGGCTTTCGAGCCAGACATTGCACGATGCACCAGATGTGCAGAATAGCAACCGATATCGCGACTCAATTCAACAAACATAAAGTCACGGTCATGACTCAAGTGGACATAGAAAAAGCCTTCGATACGGTCTGGATAATAGGGCTTATAGCCAAACTCATATCCTTCCCATTCCCTACCTCATTTAACAAACTAAAATTCTCATACCTCTCAAACCGATCCTTCTCAACCAAAATTAACTGCACACATTCAACCCCTAAGCCCATAGTAGCAGGAATCACCTAAGGCAGCGTCCTTGGTCCCATACTCTTCAACTTATACATAAGTGATATCCCCGCCTTCCCGATCACTTGCATAGCACAATACGCAGACGACACCGCAATCTACATTCAATTTTTCAACGCACAAATAGCAAGAAATCAAACACAAATACAAATAAACAACCAAGAACAATACTGGAAAAAATGAAACATAAACACAAACAAAACCGTAACCATTGTCTTCACACGTAAATTCGCAAACAACACAATACTCACAACAATAAAAATACTCACAAAAAATTACACCCACAAACACAGTCAAATATTTAGGAATACATCTACACAGCACACTAAAACACGGCCAACACATTAAACACGCATGAAAGAAAGCCCACGTCGTCCTGTCCAATCTGTATCCCCTACTTATCAAAAACAGCTCACTTTCCATAAAAAACAAACTTCTCATTTACACCGCAATCATTCGCCCAATCATCACTTACACGGCCCCAGTCTGGTGTAATGCACCAATCACCATCATATTACCCTTGCAACGCCACCAAAACAAGTGCGTTCGGCTAGCCACCAGCTCTGATACACCAGAATAATACAACTACACGAAGCCACTAACATACTATACATTACAGATTACATACAAGAAACATCACAAAAATTTTACAAAACACACAAAATAATTCAAAAACACTTATAAAAAACTTAACACACACACACAAACACATAGCCGTCATTCCAAAACACGTTGCAATCGATTTAGGGAAGGTAAAAACGTATTTTCCGTTAAGATCTCGAGAACGAAATTGTTCATGATTAAAATACTTCCCTGTACTAAGAAAGTAAAAATAGTAAGTTCCATAATTATTATGTCCGTTCTAGATTTCAATAACAATTTTAGTTAACAAAATCAAATATCGAATTGATGGTTTATGCTTGCGAAGTTTTTTTTTTATTATATACAAATATATGAAACTGTACGTTCGTTTGTAGTAGTACAAAAATTCTAAACTTTTGTAAAGATTCACAAAAAGAAATATTTCTCTGGGGAACAATTTCGAAAGGTGAAAAAAGAACGGGAAAAGATAAAGGAAAAATTATTTATGTCTTTGTTAAACTTTTTGATTAAAGAGGATGATAATGCCGATGTCGCATCGAACACGAAGAGAAGATGATGGGTGATACATTGCTTGTAAGTGAGTGTTTGGAATCGGAAAAAGTTCTACATGATTCAGAAGTTTTTGAAACCATTTTTTGTCCTTCGAATGATCGTCGTTTGTGACCGCATAAAATATGCAACGATGTAGTTAGAATTTTAGTAAAGAAATGCCCAGTATAAGTAGGTAGCCATATTTTTCCGATTACTGATGCAAGAAACTTTTCTATTATTTATTTTACTCGACAACTTCCCAATGATGAGGAAATTAAAAGAGAATGGCTTTTATATTTAATAGTTAAAATTTCTGATTTTTGTTTTTGTTGTAAGATTTTTGGTTCTCCTGTAAGTAATCTCTCAGTTGCAAAAGGTTTCTCAGATTGACAGCATTTATCAATTATATTAAAAATACATGAAACAAGAATATGTCATAAAGCTAATTTAAATACGTGGATAAATTAAAATAATACGATAACGAATAAAGCAACTATTCGGAAGATTTCAGATAATTAGATTGTAACCTTAGTGCGTAAAATATATGAAGTGCCGTGATAAAAAAAAAAGAATTCTGTTGTCTAGTTACCGTTAAAAAAATTATTATTGATCACGACCGTGACATGTTTTTGTTAGTAAAAAAGAAAAATTAAAAAAGCTTCAAGACCTCCATATATTTATAAGAAAAAACTACCAACTACTCTGCCGGATTTAGGACGTCCGGAATAAAACCCGGGCTGGCGCCCATATCAAAAATAATCCTAAATCTCTACTAGCCGATGCCGCACGGGAACAAGCTTCGCCCTGATGTTATTAAGTACCTTTTTTTTGTTATTCTCTAAATTTTTGTTATGCTTATGATACAGTAGTTCATATTATATTTTAAATTAATTAAGTTAGTTTTTTATTGTTTAATTTGTATTTGGCTCCCAATGCCCAGTTAAGAGTGTCCAAAAAATTTGTAAATAAAAATTGTTATTATTAGAAAATAATTTTGTATTTTCGTCACCCTAATTCTAAGTTAAACCTACCCCGACTCCGACTTGAGAGCTAGTCTAAGCATTTAATTTTGATTCTTCGTGATAAAAATCGTTACAAGTTTCTGAAAAGCAGCATTGGCATCAATTAATGGAAAGAACAATAGCAGTTGTCAATTTTTTACCAGTATTAACAGTGTCTAGCTATTCGCGGAACATCATTTAACTTATTTGCTCATGATAATGGGAATTTTCTGAAAGCGATTGAAATAACTTCCTCTTTTGTTTCGGTAATTCGTGATCATATTCTTCAAATTGAAAAATCAAGTGATAAATCACTTTACATGTCTCATTTTATAGGACCTCAAATTAAAAATGAAATTATAGATCTCATATATAAAAAAATAATATTTTGAATAAAGTACAGGAATAAAAATATTTTTCATAAGTATTAAACTGTACTCCGGATATAAGTCACACAAAACAGTGATCAGATTTGTTTACTTAAATAATATTTTTTTGAAAATGTACAAATAAATGAGGATTTTATTGAATTTTGTCCTGTTACATATTCTACAGTCACATAAACCTCCACGGTTTATGTGATTTTGTTGTCAATTCATTTTCAATAATTAAATTGAGATATTTATATTAATGGCGCACTTTATTTGTACAGTGTTCAGCCCATAGCGTGAATTTAGTTGTAAATGAGGCTACAAATTTTGCATAAACAGTGCACTTTTTCAGTATATTTCAAGAAACATAGAACTTATTCTCGGCGTCAACCAAACAATGATCAGCCATTACAAAACATGTATCAGAATTTTGAAACCCTTAAGTGACACTGTGTGGTCCAGCAGAATTTATGGAATAGGGCTTTTAAGACATCATACAGGTAAATTATTAGATGCGCTTTTATCAATAACTGAAGATGATTGTACTACTACTCATAAAGCAAATACTTTAGATGCAAGTGTACAAAATAATAAACTAATTTGCGAATTGGTTGTATGGATTGATATTTTAAATAATATTAATGCTTTGAGTAAAATGAAGCAAAGTTCTACCAATAATGTAAAGTTTTGTGTAAGTTATCTTAATGATTTGATAATTTTTTTTTACAACATTTCACTCTGATAACAATATAGAAAGTATACTTATTAAAGCAAATAAAATTGCTGAAGAATTAGATATAGACCCAAATTGTGCTCCAGCTTAAAACTAGCACCCTAAAATAGTGCCCAAATAATTTACCTACGAACAAAGGGACGAACTTGTTTTTGATCCAAAACTAACTTGTAAAAGCGATTCTTATTTTAAAATTGTAGATCAAACATTAATATCTATCAATAATGGATATGAAGAGTCAAAAATTTATGATGATATTTTCGGTTTTTTAACAAAATTTTGGAATTATCTGATGAAGATCTTTTGATGAATTGTAAAGATTTATATTTGAAAGCTATTAAGTTACGTGTTACGACTGATATAATACAAGATCCTTACAAAATTTTACAGTATCTATTCCGAAATGATTTTATATCTACATTTCCCATAACTGCCATTTCATCTAAAATATTATTAACATAACCAGTCAGAGTTGCATCTGGAGAGAGTTCATTTTCAAATTTAATACTTACTTAAGAATTACTATGATACAAAATAGATTAAATAATTCTGCACTTATAGCCATCGTAAACGAAATTTTAGACCTTATAAATACGAAGAAAATTATTTCAGAATTTGTTTCTATGAAGACAAGAAAAATTAAATAGTTGTAAAAGCAAAACATTTTATATATAAATATAAATGGTCATTTCATTTTATTGTACAAATTATTGTTTTTGTTCAGTTTAATTATTTATATAACTATAAACAAATAAAATTTAATTTTGATTTTATCTTTGTTCATTCATATTGCATTGGGTTTCTTAATTTTATCTGAAGGGGCGCTAAATTTGGCGAACTATAGTTTTTTCATGCTTATATAAATGATTAAATTTATAATCAGTAGATAATTATTTTGAAAGTTAAAATTGTGTTCCTTTGCCGGGAATCGAACCCAGCGATTATTCGCGTTATTAAGTCTATGGCTTCACCGCCTGGCTTGATGACAAGAGTAATAACATTGAGAATTGAATACAAAAATAATAATGAATTTGTAAATTAAAATTGAGTGGCTTCACATAGTGGCTTCGTAGCCTAGTGGTCAAGGCAACCGCCCGGCAACTCAGTCGGAGTCTTAACTTCATGCCGAGTAGACGTATCTATTTATTTATTTACCATACAGAGCGTGCAGCAAAGACAGTTTTATAAATAGTGTTTAACAAGTTAACTTTTGTTCAGTATTGTTATTAACAAACTAAATACTGAGTTCAACGACACGTTGGTGAACACTGTTCAAAACTGGCGCTAAAGCCAAGACAAAATAACGCCAACAGCAAATCCAGCCAAGACGGGAGAACAATCATCGACTCTCCAACCCCAACATCATCCCCTGAGAGTCTCCCGGGGATTTTTGATTTTTCCAATCAGGAACCGTTCCCTCACTTGGATCTAGATTCAAGTGAGGAGACAATCGTCCCAATGGAGGACGAACCTCCCAATCCGCACCGCAGTGCAGAACCGGACCCACCAATACCTACCACTAGTGGACAGGGCACCCCCAAAGTAAGGGTAAGCCAACTGTTTGCCCCCAGAGCGCAAATCCGCCCAAGAGAAGACGCCCCAGCCGAGGACAGGAACTTCAAAATTCCTAGAAGAACCGCGAAACCCACTGCCACGACTAAGTCCACCACACAAACAAGAAACAAGTACCAGCCACTCACCGACAACGACGGCACATACAACGAAGACACAGAAGATGAACGCGACCCTCCATCTAATCAAATCCGCAAAACGCGACTCCCCCCACCCATAATCATCCCTGGCGCACCCACAACCACAGACAGACTTACAACATACATAAAAAACTTCGCCCATAAGGGCTACCACATAAAATACACTAACAACAACACCAACATCTACATACACAACGAAACGGAACGACAAAACTTCATCACCGACATCAACGCAGACAAAGACTTCCTTTACTACACATATACAAACAGACAAACCAAAACACACGCATTTGTACTGAAGGGCCTGGACCACGACCCTGCACCAGCAGAACTACACACCGAGCTCCAAAAAGCCGCGGTCGAGGTGGAAAAAGTTTTCCGAATGCGGAACACCCGGCGTCCCCTATTCCTAATAACGACAACAAACAAGCACACACTAAACCAACTCAACGGGCACTCAAACACGAAATACATCTTCCACACAAAGGTTCTGTGGGAAAGACACCTGAATAAAAAGGTGATCATCCAGTGCCACCGATGTCAACAATGGGGGCACGCCACTGCAAACTGCCACCTACGACCGCGGTGCCTCAAGTGCGCACAGAGCCACCTAACGCAAACCTGCACAAAGACGCCAGACACACCAGCTACGTGCGCTAACTGTGCAGGGCCGCATCCAGCAAACTATGTAGAGTGCCCTACATACCTACAAAAACTGAAACAAATCCCCCAAAACAATAATACCCTTCAACCCTTACCCAAATACACGGACGCCCCCCTCCCTTCCAAGAACCACTGGCAATCCCGTCCCTCCAGCCACAAACTACCCCAGCCACAACAACAACCCCCGCGACCCCCCAGACACAAAGCACTCCTAATTCCCAATACTCAAGATTTCCCTCCCCTACCAACCCCAAAGCGAACCCAACCCCAACCTACACAAACTCAAAACCAACCCCAAGAACCCTCCAATGACTTAGACGACATTACCGAACTATTCACCGAAATGGAGAAACTAAACGCCACCATCAACATCTCCAACATGCTGCGAGCTATAAAAGCATTAAACATCGCCCTCAGCAAGGCCACAAATAAAAACGAACATTTCACAATATTCTTGTCATTCACCAAAAATGTGCACACATACAACATTTAAACACAAAACAACACTAAACATCTGTACATGGAACGCCAACGGAATTATGGGTAAGGTAGGTGAACTTACACATTTTCTCCAAACACACAACATACACATTTGTTTACTTAACGAAACTAAACTTAACCAAACACACAAGTTTAACACACACAGATACACAACCTACAGAGCTGATCGACCACAGCAGGGCCCGATCCCCTGCGGGGGCGTTGCAATATTAGTTAAAAACAACATACCACACACTCTCACAGCAAACCCACACACTACACTAGAAACACTGAATATAACACTTGCAGACAACACAGTAATTTACACTGCTTACAACAGACCATTAAACAACTTCACACAAACAGACCTTTCCACACTTTTACACAAAAACAAAACATTAGTCGTGGGTGACTTTAACGCGAGACATCTAAACTGGGACTGCAACACCACAAACACTAACGGCCGCACACTCAACACATACATTAATTCACACGTCGCAATCATATTGCACCCAAACACACCCACAAACTACCCCGAAAACGGAAGTACGCCGTCCACCATCGATCTCATCATCAATAAAAATGTTCATAACATCACACAGCCCGTATCACTACCAGAACTCAGCTCCGATCACAACCCAGTCATATTCCAACTAACCAACCACCACATAGAAAACACCACTAAAACAATCACATCATACAAACACACAAATTGGGCGCACTTCCGCAAAACACTTGACACGATCATCCCCATCAACAATCAAATACACACAACACAAGACATCGATGCACAAATAGAACACTTCACAAACGCTATACAAACAGCCAAACAAAAACACACACATAAAATCAAAATAAACCCACAAAAACTCAACTTACCACCACTTATAACACAGCTAATTAAACAACGCAATCACACCAGAAGATTATGGCAGAGGACACACCTACCCACACACAGAACACAGCTTAAACACTTAAATACACAAATCAAAACACAAATAAAAGAACACAAAAACAATACATGGTCCCTAAAACTCTCCGCCCTCAACCCTAATGACAACTCCCTCTGGCGGCTGACAAAAACACTTAAAAAACCACACACAAGAATCCCAAGCCTTACACAAAATAACTTAACAGCTACAAGTGACGAAGACAAAGCAGAAATGATTGCTAACACGTTTGAACAAATACACGTAACACACACCCCAAACTCACCTACACAAAATAAAATCATACAAGATACACTACACTATTTAAACACCCCGCATTACACTGACACCAAAACGCTGGCCAGACTCCTTACAACTCCATCCGAATTAGCCAAAATAATCAAAACATTACCCAATCGCAAAGCTCCCGGCCCAGACCTAATTGATAACCTCCTAGTTAAAAACCTATCCAAAAAATCCATCGTCCAACTCCATTACATCATAAACTCAATAATAAAATTTCACCACTTCCCAGCTGCCTGGAAAACTGCTACAGTCCATCCAATCCTCAAACCAAGAAAAAGCCCCCATCCCCCTATCAGTTATCGCCCCATTAGCCTACTAAATACCCTATCCAAACTAACTGAGAAAATCATCCTCTCCCGGGTCAACGATATCGACACAGGACAAAAACTCACCCCTGATCACCAGTTTGGCTTCCGAGCCAGACATTGCACGGTGCATCAGGTGTGCAGGATTGCAACCGATATCGCGACCCAATTCAACCAAAACAAAGTAACGGTCATGACCCTACTGGACATTGAAAAAGCCTTCGATACGGTCTGGACAGTAGGGCTCATGGCCAAACTTATATCCTTCCGATTCCCTCCCACTTTAACCAAACTTTTATACTCATACCTCACAAACCGATTATTTCGCACCAAAATTAACAACTCCCTATCTAACCCTAAACCTATTGTAGCAGGAATCCCACAAGGCAGCGTCCTTGGCCCCAAATTGTTCAACCTCTTCATTAGCGACATCCCCACGTTCCCAAATACACACACAGCACAATACGCCGACGACACCGCAATATACGCACACTCATTCAACGCCCAAGTAGCCACTAAACAAATACAAATACACATAAACATTCTAGAAAAATACTGGGAGAAATGGAAAATAAACATAAACGCCAACAAAACCGAAACCATAGTCTTCACACGTAAATTCACAAACAACAGAATAGTCACACCACTTGTAATACCCAATCAAAAAATCACACCCACAAACACAGTAAAATACCTAGGAATACAGCTACACAGAACACTAAAACACGGCCCACACATCACACATGCATCAAACAAAGCACGCGCCGTCATCAGCAACCTCTACCCTCTCCTAGTTAAGAACAGTTCCCTATCCACAAAAAACAAAATCCTCATTTACACAGCCATCATTCGTCCCATCATCATGTACGCAGCCCCGGTTTGGTTTAACGCAGCGAACACCACCATACTACAATTGCAACGCCTCCAAAATAAATGCTTACGAATGGCGACCAGCTCTGGAAGGTACACCCGCACTACACAACTTCACGAAGACACCAACATACCATACATGAGAGAATACATTCAAGACATAACACAGAAATTTTATAAAAACACACTACTCAAATACACTAATAAAAAACATCACACGTATACGCGACAACAACACCACACGTAAACTCATACACAAGATACCCTACCAAAACCTACCCATATTCCTAGAGGTGTTCCATGAGCAGAACACCTGACACCCACACAACGCGACACAACACTACACAAAACAAAACATATCTCACGCACAACAAATGTACATCTATCACCAATGTAAATGTTAATTTTTAATTTACTTAGGCTAGTTTTATGTTTTAACAAAAACTTCATGTGAAGTTAAATGGGTTTTTGTCCCCCCTTTCCCATAAACACAATCCTAACACATCGTAAAAGAAAACATAACTTGTAACAGATAACAATAACACAACGTATTAAAGCACACAACGCAATAACACACAAACACAGATATACACTCCCCCTGTGAGTAGGAGCTCTGACAAAACCAACCATGTTGCCCAAACATTATTATTTTAAATATAATGTAACTAAAATTAAAATAATAAAGATTATTGAAAATGAAAATGAAATGAAATGAAACGCCCGGCAAGCGGGAGACCTGGGTTCGATTCTCGGCGAAGCAACACCATTTTAACTTTCAAAATAATTATCTACTGATTATTTCCTAAAGTTGTGATTCACAGAACAGTTCACCTGTCGTTATATGATTAAATTAATCTCTAATAAAATATATGAAATATATATATATATATATATATATATATATATATATATATATATATGTATATATATATATATATATATATATATATATATATATATATATATATATATACAAATATATATATATATATATATATATATATATATATATATATATATATATATATATATATATATATATATATATATATATGAATATATATATATATATATATATATATATATATATATATATATATATATATAAATATATAAATATATATATATATATATATATATATATATATATATATATATATATATATATATATATATATATATCTATCTATCTATATATATATATATATATATATATATATATATATATATATATATATATATATATATATATACATAGATATATATATATATATATATATATATATATATATATATATATATATATATATATATATATATATATATTGTAACAAACGCGCGTCTTATGAGAACGTGCGCGCGTTTGGCTCCCTCTTAACTATATGCGTGTAGCGATGTTTCTTCTATACTCACCTGGTGGTTGGCTTTTAGGTGAAATCTTCTAATACACACTTAGATATATCCAGACTAGGATTAGCTCATGAGAAATTAAATTGGTTTAACAATAAATAACAATTTATTTCAAACAATAAAAATATAACAAATATGTCATCGAAAATAGATTTACAAAAAGATACTGAATAAAGCTTAAGTTACTTACTGACAAAATAATACTCGCTAATCGCAATCTGAACTGAAACCTCGATGTCAAGCGACATCGCGGTTTTATACTCAATTTTGACCTAAATTCAAATGGCCGATATTGTAAACAAATCCCGACCTAGCAACATTCCGTTAAATGCGGAAGGCAATATTTTATGCAACTGTTGCTATATACGACGTAGCTAGTTGCATTTGCTAATCGCGAATTACCTAGCTCAGCAAAACTGAACTAGGTCGGTACGCAACTAGCTTGATTTGTTACAATATATACATTTTTTTGCTACCTACTATTACTCGGTTACTAATTCCGGCCCCGTCAATTTTATTTTTCCATTTTGAAGAAGAAGACTTTTACAATCTTGTGAATAAATTAAAATTCATGTATCACATGGAGAACATGAAGAAAAATTAATTAGTTTATTAAAAACTTCATTTTTCATATATAAATTAAACGTTAATTAATTTTTTTAAATATATTTGGATAGGTCTCTCAATTAACTACATCTTATCAAAATTTCATAAATTTCTATCAACTAATATCTGAGATATTAATTATTTAATTGATTAACTCAAAAATATTCAATAGCTTATAACTCAAAAATTTAATTATTTTTTTCCAAAATATTTTCAGAACCTAATTTTTATTCATTAGATCTACCTAAATATGAATTTTGAACAAAATCCGAAAACCTTGTGTAAATCAGTAGCACACTTGGAAACCTCTTACTCATAACTTAGTTAGTCAGAATTAAGTCTTGTAACTGTAGCATTGTGCTATCTTGTATTTTAAATAAATCCTTTTTAAAATACTTTGTGGTTGTTCAAAACGTTAACTTATAAATATATATATATATATATATATATATATATATATATATATATATATATATATATATATATATATATATATATATATATATATATATATGTATATATATATATATATATATATATATATATATATATATATATATATATATATATATATATATATTGTATTTATACAATGCTAAAACTATTTATGTTACATACAGACTTATTCACGTGTCCCTTGTTTTCGAAACAATATTGTATACGATACGATTATCAAAACTGAACTAGGTCGGTACGCAACTAGCTTGATTTGTTACAATATATATATATATATATATATATATATATATATATATATATATATATATATATATATATATTTATATATATATATATATATATATATATATATACATATATATATATATATATATATATATATATATATATATATATATATATATATATGTACATATATATATATATATATATATATATATATATATATATATATATATATATATATATATATATATATATATATATATATATAT
Source organism: Nebria salina (assembly GCA_944039245.1). Lineage (NCBI taxonomy): Eukaryota > Metazoa > Arthropoda > Insecta > Coleoptera > Carabidae > Nebria > Nebria salina. Next base: position 10,106,832 of record OX063270.1, read on the forward strand.
ATATATATATATATATTTATTTATAAGTTAACGTTTTGAACAACCACAAAGTATTTTAAAAAAGATTTATTTAAAATACAAGATAGCACAATGCTACAGTTACAAGACTTAATTCTGACTAACTAAGTTATACAATGCTAAAACTATTTATGTTACATACAGCCTTATTCACGTGTCCCTTGTTTTCGAAACAATATTGTATACGATACGATTATTGTATAGTACACAAGATATTTTAAAAATGGTATTCTTGTGACAATCGTTTACGAAACAAGTCTTGTATGAGTTACAATATTGTGTATGAAACAAGAAATTCTAATATTTGGTATTCTTGTGACAAAATTTAGATTGACTACAATACAATATTTTCTTTCAATTATTGTATACTGAACAACACCTCCTTCGCTGTTACGGAGTATTGTATTGAATGTAGACATGATTATTATATTTATTCCATGTAAAATGGCCCAAAACTATTTCATATTATTAATTGACGCTCTAGAATTTGTCTAAATTCATATAATATAATATATTATAGTTATATTTAAAATAATTGTTAAATTATTTAAGTATAAATTTGCTTCGGAGCACTTTATTTTTTTATAATTATTTTTGTTTCGTTTAGAGTCGGTGGCTGTGTACATAAGAATTCAACATGTAAAAGTAGCATTTCATTGTGAATTGCCCCACAAATTATTATAAGCAAAAATGACTCAAAAAAGATTTGTAGAGCTTAATATTCTGCACTCAGATCAATAAACAAAATTAATTCTGCATGCTTTAATAATTGCAGAAATAAGATTTGAAAATATTCAAAATTACAATTAAATAGTACTATAATATTAAAAAAAAGACTAATGAATTTGTACCGTTTGAAACATGTCATTTATTTATTTTGTGATTCCCTTATTAAAATTAATTAAATTTTTTCTAACTAAGAAAAACTTATTATAAAAACTTTTAATATTATAAAAATTGTTTACGCAAAGTTCTAGATTTATTCGCCATAATATTTCCAAATAGGCCGATGCCAAGCGTTACAACAATACGCACTAATTTTAATAAATTGGAATTCACGGAAATGTTGGGGCCAATTTAATTTTGAATAAGAAGTTTACAAATAATTCATATCTTTATTATAAGAAATAAAAATAATCACACTAATTTGGATGGCGAAGAAAGAGTTCTGGAACTTTTAATTATTAATCCCATATTAAAATAAAGCCATCAAGTAATTTTCTTTACATTAATTTTAATTAAATTAATATGTTGAATGTTTATTTATATCACTTTTATGAGCAACTATGTGGTGATGTTTAACGCGGTTAACTTCACAATAAACCATATACTAACTTAAAAAATATTGTTGGTAGCAATGCACGCTACCTTCATTCTTGTTAGCGATAAGATATCGTTTGATATAAGCTATTGAAAATTGGGATTTACAAGGTGGTCACGAGAATACCAAATAAAAACAGAATCTTAAAGCACATTGTAAAGTGATTTGTAATCAATACAATATTGTTTCGCAAACAAGAGACACGTGAATTAGGCTGATTATGTTATATGATCAGTTTGGGATCTCGCTGAATCTGCATGTTAATTGTTGTATGTGACAATATTACTCCTCCCTTCTCAGAATGAAGCTCCTCCTGGTAGCCCGATGGCTTCTACGTTTTCCAATATAGTTTTTTGTTTTAATTTTTGTTTTTTATTAATTATATATTTGATTAGCAGATATATACCAAAAATTAAAATTGTAATATGTAATATTATTGTCCATATGCTTGGCACGTGAATGTTTACTTGTTCTTCTTTAATTACCGTAGGTGAATTAGTTATGATGTCTTTTTATTTCAATGTTTTTAGATTTATAGTTAAGTTGGAAATTTTATTGACTTTTAATTTGAATCTTAGTTCCGGTAGCAATATAGGTTTGCCATATGTTTTAGTTTGATACGTTAGTTTTTGTTGTTTGATGTAAATGTCGCAATTATTTTCTTTAATTAAATATATTCCAGTCAATGATTTAATATCGGTTCCTTGGGGACATTTTATGGTAATTTTCTCTTCTGTGGGAAATACTCCTAAATATTGGTTGATTTCTGTGATCACTTCTACGTGGTTTTTAATGATATTTAACTTTGTATATTGGCATTGTCTTGAATTTTCTTCTAGTAAGATTTGTTCTTCACAAGTTTCTTTTTGATGAGTGTAGAATTGTTTCGGACATTGATATACTTTGCCTCGAGTACAAATGTCGCTCAGAGGTTTAATTTTTTTATGTTTTGATTTTAGGAAGTATCTGACATTGGGAATTATTGTTACAATTTCTGATTCTTGTATGGTAGGTAACGGATAAAGGTAGTAGAGTTCGAATTCTTTTTCGTAATTGATAAGAACAGCTATAAAGTAAGTAATTCGTAGGGAATCAATGCTGCAATTTACTTTTAACAGTGATGCGTATTCTAATATGTTTTCGCGATTTGCTTCGTATGGTAACTGATTTTTATAGTGCAATGATATTCTCTGTAGATCTACTAATAGTTCGTCATGGTTTATGATACTAGGGTGCAGAATTCTTAACTTGCAAAATGTTATAGAATTTTCGATATCCTGTAAAATATTCAAGATAGTGTTATAGAATATTATTAATTGATTATATAAGTCTTTTTCAAATAATATATTTACTTGTTCTAGGTTTCTTTCAATTTTATTAAGTTGTAAGATTCGTGATTTTAAAACTATTTCGTTATGCTGTATATCTCGTACTGTATCATTAAAATTATTTGTAATTTGGTGGTTTACTGAGTAGGCTAGTTTTAATTGGTTTTCTAAATGATGTTCGTTATCTTGTAAGTGTCCAAGAATTTTATTATATCGTTCACCATCTTCTGCGTCTAAATTACCAGTTACAAATTTGGATATTTTTCCTAATCCGTCGATAAGGCCTCTTTTGGATTAAGTGTTAGTTGCAGGAATAGAATTATTTTATTATGGTTGTTTAGTTCGTTGGCGTATATCGTATTATTAGTTTTACTTAATTTTATGTTTTCGTATTGAATATTTAAGTCATTGTATTCGCCAAGAAGTTGTGTAATTTTAGCGAAATCTTGTATGAATTTTCTATAATATCCTAAGAGTCCGAGAAATCCTTTCATTTGTTTAGTGGTTTTTGGAATGGGATAATTTTGAATAGCCATAATTTTATCTGGGTTTGGTTTAACACCATCAGGGGTAACAATATGGCCTAAGTACGCTACTCCTTTCTTTAGGAGTTCTGATTTGTCTAGATGAATCTTAAAATTTGAATTTCTGAGTCGGTCAAACTTTAATTTTAAATTGTTAATATGTTCTTGCAGGCTTGTACTGAATAAAATGATATCGTCTAAATATACTTAACATTTTTGGTTGGTTAGTCCTCCTTAAATATTGTCCATGACTCGTTGAAATGTTGCCGGAGCATTTTTTAAACCAAACGGCATGCGTAAAAATTCGTAATGTCCGTTTTCGGTGTTAAAAGCGGTCTTTGGTATGTCGTCTTTGTTCATTTCTATCTGGTGGAATCCAGAAGCTAGATCTAGGGTGGTAAAATATTGACAACGTCCGAGTTTATCAAACAAGTCAGTTATATTAGGCAAGGGATATTTATCGCCAATAGTATTGTCGTTTAGTTTCCTGTAATCCACAACAATTCGCCATTATCGCTTTCCGGTAGCGTCTAATTTTTTTCGTACTAACCAAATAGGTGAGGACCATGGTGAGTTCGATGGCCTAATTAATTTTTGATCTAACATTTTCTTAATTTGTTGGCTAACTTCTTGTTTGTGAATTTGAGGATACCTATAAGTTTTAGTGTAAATTGGAATTTCGTCTTTGGTTTTTATTAAATGTTTGATTTGGTTTGTAAATGATAGCTTGTTATCTTCGAAATGAAATATGTCTGAATATTCTTTTATTAATTTATCTATTGCAAATTTTTCAACTGTGTTCATGTGGTCTGTTCGTATTTTGGATATGTCAAATTTTATTTTGTTTGATTGTAAGTGATTGAAATTTGGGCTTGAGTATGTTACATAGTTATCAAATTTATCTACTATAATAGGGTTTACTATGTTTAGTTTTTCTTTCGCTTCTGTAGGATTTATTACTGTGCATCAGGCTAGATAATTTTTTGAAACGGTCACACATTCTGGGTTTATTAAATTGTCTATTCTATGCTGAGGTATGATTACAGTTCCATTATTTAAATTAACTTTGATTTGAATAATTTTTTCTGATGTCGGATCTATTGTAATTGTATCTGTACTTGATATAATATTTGTATTTATTTTGCTATTAAGATCGTGATATTGAATTTTTATTTTGAACTTTGGCGTTATGATCAAGTCATTATGCATGTCAATTAATATTTTTAATATTTTTAAATTATCGACTCCTAGTAGTATATCATATTGATCGTGAAAATTAAAAATATGGTATTTTAATGCAGGATAATTTTGTATTTTAAATATTTTAGAAATGGGCACGAGAGTGCTAAATTGTTCCGTCGAGGTTCCGTGTGCGGTTATTTGAAAAAGATCTTTTATTATAGCATTTTTAAAATATTTATTTGCTACTTCTGGTTTGACAAAGGATTTAGTGCTGCCTGTATCTATTAAAACTTTTAAGCTATATTCGGGGAATATAATATATGGCAGTTTACTTTGGTGGTTTGTTAAATTCATTACTTCGATTATTGGTTTATATTTTGATTCGAGGCTGGGTCTTCTAAAAAATTACTCTCGCTTAAATTTTATGTGTCGTTATGATGATCTGTTTCAGAGATGGTTCGGTATAGTAGAAATCGGGTTCATTATCAAAATTTGTTTCTTCGCAATATGTATTTGGTGTCTGTTCGTCTATGTTAAAAAGTTCTTCCGATATAAAGTTTGGTCTATTTGGTCGGGAATAAGTATGATTTTGTGTTGAAGGTCCAGGTCTAGTTTGGAATGGTTGAGCGTATCTAGTCGAAAAACTCATTGGGGTAGGTTTGGGTAAATTTTGATTATGAGTTGAATTTTTGTTATAAGGGCCAGAAGAGTTGTTTTTATATGCAAAAGGTATTTGATTAGTGTATTGTTGTCTAATTGGTTTGTTAAGTGGGAAACGAGTGTTATGCGCGAAGTTTGTCAATGGTAACGGTTTATATGGAGCGGGCTTGTAGCTATGTATATTGGGTTTATTATTGGTTTTCGAAAATTTGTTTACAGGATATTTTGTCATTTTAATATTATTTTCAAATTTTAAATCGAAAGTAAGCATGCTTAGAGCAGAGTTTAAATTTACTGGGTTTTTGGCACGCATAAGTTGGCCAATAGGCTTTCTTAAGCCATGTAACAACATGCTAAGTGCATGGTTACGAAAATATGCATTCAATATCGATGCTTCATTAGCAGGTGCATTTGTGGTGAAATATGAAGTTTGTAAATTAGGTAAATGTTGTATTTTATTAAAAAATTCAAATACGGTTTCATTAGAATTTTGTTTTAGTTCGGTCATTTCCACATTATGGGTGTAGCAGTCTCTTTTATCTGCATACGTGTTTACTAACGCGGTTTTTAAACTTAACCAGTTATTAATACAACAACTATATATATTAATGGCTGCTTTGCCTTTAATTTTAGAACGGATACTTGACATTAAATACTCGTTTTGAAAGATATTTACATCTATCGTATCATAAAATTTATTTACAAGTTTTTCACAGACTTCTATGAATTGTGGGAGAAGTTCTCGTTCTCCATAAAAATCAGGAACCATTTCAAGGTATTCCTTTTTTTAATGCCATATTTAGGCTTTTGGGTAAAATTAAAGTGGGATTTCTTAAAATTTGGGTGAGCACTATTGGTGTAGAGCTATTTAGATTTTGGGGACGGTTTTCAGGAACGGAGTCAGAATCATATAAATATTAATAAATAAATATATATATATATATATATATATATATATATATATATATATATATATATATATATATATATATGTATATATATATATATATATATATATATATATATATATATATATATATTTATATATATATATATATATATATATATATATATATATATATATATATATATGTATATATTTATATATATATATATATATATATATATATATATATATATATATATATATATATATATATATATATATAAGGTGGTCCATTTTAAGTTGCGTTTGTAAATATCTCGAAAAATACACATCGGATGAAAAATGTAGAAAACATGTATCAAATATTTTCAAAGAGGACACCTACTGACATCAAAGTCAATCCCTCAACCTTACTCCTGGGGGTGAGGTTGGGGGTAGCGTTGAAATCTTAAACAGAAACACTAATTTTTTATAACATATTCGAATTTCACGTTTAAAATTGGTCAGATTTTGTTCGAACCTTTTTTTTCGACTCGCGATAGATGCGCAGTAATCGCAAAAATTTGATTTTTCGTACCTTTCGAGAAATTACACTGGCAAGTGGAAAATAAAAGGTATGTGTTCATTAATTTGAAAAAAAAACTCAGAAAAAGGCCATAGTTGAATTTCGGGAACAAATACTAATACTGAATGTTAATTTCTGATTAAGTTTAGTTTGTACTATAACCAAATATATTCCGACCATATTGAAAAATTGGATATGTATTTTATTCTAATCGGAACGAAGGTTACCTTCATTCATGTGGTGGCTCTGCTAGATTTCAGATACGGTTATAAGTTAGCTCGATCTGGTCTAGTGTCATTTTCTTATTTTTATCCGATTATAACTCACTACACAGTGCCACATTCGGATTGCGCTATCTAGTTTTATTCCTTTATTTCCATCCGTTGAGGACACACTGTTCAATGACGAATTCGGATTGTGCGAACTATGTGGTAATTCTGCAAGGTTTCAGATGCAACTTTATGTTCGATATGGCCTAGTGTCATTTTCCTTATTTCCATTCACTCGAGCGCCAAACTTTGCGATGCCGCTTTAAGTTAGCGGGAAAAGCGTTTTGTTTCGCAAGATTCCAGACGTAGTTTTGAGATAGCGCGATCTGCTTTATGCTAAGCTTTCTGGGATTTTTAATTAAACTTAGTAATCGTTTTCTAGTTTACAGACTGGTCTTTTTACTGTCGGTACGGTATCGTCTTATGGTACGACAACAGATGCGTATACTGTTGTCAGCAGAATCGGGATCGATTCCTCATATCGGTATCCGGCCTTAACTTTAGCAAGTCAGGTGCGCTACTGCACGCAGTTTTACGCATCCAGGAGGGTACTGGCCATTAATATCACGACGAACATATATATTTTAAAACTTACTTGTTAAGTACTGAGGAGTGCATACTGCCGAGTATGCGTCATGTTGACGAAAATGACTGTTGTTTTATCAATACCACAGTGAACGGCGGCAGTATTCCTTGGCCGCGGACTGCCAGTTAGTGCTGGAGTTTGATTTTTTTTGTTTAACATTCAGTTTGTTAGGAGCATATAATAACTTCAGTTTGTTAAAACTAGATTCAATCGGTCCTGACTAAAAGATTTCGTCAGAATATAACACTGATAGATGTTTATCTATATAACAATAAAGGCTACCAATAGCTACAGTCAACAAAGTTTGGCGCAAGTCACCACTAAAACGACACGACTCTGTCCCTTTCTGAACATACAAATTGTCACTTCAACAAATTTAAGATTAAATTTGGTAGTTGTCAGTAGTGTAGAAATGGGGGTTCTAACTCAAAAAAACCTGAACGTACCCCGTTTTTCGCTAGAAATCCCGTTAAAAATGCCCATAAAAGAGTACTTTTGCCTTATTTTTCGCTATAAAAACCATGAAAATGCCCATAAAAGAGTACTTTGGCCCTATTTTTAGTAAAATGTACAAGAAGTGTCAATTGACAAACCTGAACGTATTAACAAATTTTTTCCCTAATAAATGGAGAATAAAAACGAATTAGCAAGTATGCTGAATAGTAGTAATTCACAATTCAGAAAATTGTCAGAGTTGGAGAATAAAACTTATAAAATCGAATATTTTGAGGTAATTGAAGGAAAGTATGGTGAGCAAATAATAGTTGGTATAGAGAAATTTAAAGTATCATTACCTGAACGGTATAATAGATTTATACCAAGTATTGAAGAGTTGAACCGTAATCCTCCTAGTTTAAAATATAACGGTAAGAAGAAAATAGGTACTAGAGAGATGCATGATATAGAATTTGTTTAAAAATAAAAAAAATAAGTAAAATATAAAAAAATAAATATTGAATAAATAAAGTACATAAAACATAAATAAAGTACTTAAAACATAAATAAAGAATAAAGATGATCTTATTAGAAGCCTTTGAGATCCATCAAGCCGTTTCCCAAGGAAAGAATTTAATGAACGACCAACTAGAACTATATACATCGCCGCTTCTTAAGCCGCTTTAATCCTTTCTTGGTAACTCTGTCACCCCACCTATTTGTACACCTGAACACGGTAATTACTATATATATTGTACTATCTTGAATTTATCTTGTATTCATATTCTGATGATGGCCTTATAAGCCGAAATACCTATAGATATTTTAAATATACCTATTGAAACTCAACAAGTGTTTAATTATTATTTTATTCAACATGTTTCAACGAGAGCCAACAGCGCTATCAATTAAATTTATAAATAAAGTACATAAAACAAATTACTAGACATAAATAAATACATAAAACATAAACTAGACATAAATAAAGTACATAAAACATACACTAGACATAAATAAAGTGCATAAAACATAAATAAAGTACATAAGACATAAACTAGACATAAATAAAGTACATAAAACATAAACTAGACATAAATAAAGTACATAAAACTTAAACATAAAACATGAATCATAAATTAATATAATTTTTTCTTAAATAAATGTATGATAAGAGCTATGAGAAGTTAGTAAAATAATTTAATATCTCTAAGAAAAAAACAATAGATGCTTTAAAATTATATAATCCAGGTGAGTTTGATAAATTTGAAGCTTTAGAGAAACAATATAAACCTATAATTAAAGTTTTGAATAAACAATTAAATGCCATAAAAGAAACAACAAATGCTACAACTGATGCAAGTATATCAAGAAATGCAATGGTACACTGGCGAAATCCTGTAGCATCATCAACTTTAAATGATTCATATGAAGGCGATGAAGAAACAATAGTAAAAATGCCAAAACAAAGAGTAGTTCTACCAGGTGAAATGGCTGTTGTTAATTCCATAGAAGATGCATATTTAAATCGACAACAAGATGAGAGAGACACAACTTACGGAATTAGTCATAAAACTGAACATGGTTATAGAATGGGGCAAGAGATGAATAAAACGAGAGATTTGTTATTTAATGGTTATAAAATAGATTTCGATGAAGATCATATCATATTATACAACAACACTGAACAACAAAACAAGAAATACCCAAAAAATGAGAATATATTTACTTTCTTAACATTGAAACAACCACCTTACGAAGATTGGAATAAATTTAAAAATTCACATGTAGCTGACTATAAAAATTATAGAGAAATTTTATTTATGACAAGGGCATTGCATATGTATGATCAACCTACACGTCAGATAAGGTCTAGTTCAGATAAATATAAACAACTAATATCACCTATGTGGCAAGATTATAATAACTTTAGAGGTGCACCTATATATACATCGTCACCAAAGATCAAGCAACAAGCTGAATTTGATAAAAATAGACCTATACCATCAACGTCATCTGGGAAAGGTTTAATTAAAAAATATAATACAAAAGAAAAAGAATATGTGTATTGGGATGATCCTAAAGAATTACAAGATCGCTTAGATTATCTAAAAGCGGAAAAATTAGCTGGTAACGATAACGTTCAAAATGAAATAATAAATATAGAGGAGGAATTACATGAGAGGTATGGTAGCGGTATTATTTTTTTTACTCTTAAATAGTACTAAATAAATTTGGAGATAGTGATGAATATCTAAAAAATAATAATGTTAAAGGTGTTCCTGGAATAGGGTTTAAATTAACAGATGATGGTCATTATGATATACAAAACAAGAAATTATGTAATGTGGGAATGTCTGAAAATGTGAATGATGCATGTAAAAAATATTATGTTGACCAATTAGTATTAGATATTATGATAAAAATTGAAACTGACATAAAAATGAAAACAAATGACATGGGTAAATAAATTAATGAAAATACGAAGTCTTTGATAAATCAGAGCCTTACCACTATTTTTAAAGAATTGGATAATCATATTAAAAATCAATTTAAACGGCTGTCAATACCAATTCAATTACGATATAACAAATTTGATGAAGACGGTTTCTATATACGTGAATATAGTATATCTAATGATACTATTTATCGTCTACCATTTAACATAAAAATTGAAAAGTTAACAATATTCCCAGAAGGTGCATGCAGTGAAATACATGTTAATGATAGAGTATTTAAAACATTACCGGATGGCTTCGAGTTGAAAAAACGTGAAAAACTTAGATTTAAACGATTTATAAGTACCGATAATGTTTCATGGGCCAATATAAGTGTTGAATTAATTATTACGCATCAGTAGATTTCTTATGTAATAAATGAGTGAGTATTGTGTTAAATGTAAGACAAAGACAGGTACTAAGAATGTGACTAGAACAACATCTAAAAAAGGTCAGCCAAAGTTAAAAGGGGAATGTGTAGTTTGTAATACAAATAAATGTTCATTTACAAAAAAAAAAAATAGGTGATGGTATTAAAGAAGATATCGCGGATGAAATACATAAACCATTAAGGCGTAATTTTCAGAGACGTAAAGTTTTAACAATAGCAATTGATGATTTATGGCAGGCTGATTTAGTTGAAATGATTACAAATCAGGATAAAGGATATAAACATATTTTGACAGTTATTGATGTATTTTCTAAATTTGCCGCAGTCCAACACATCTATAAACTGACCGTGGACTTGAATTTTATAATAAAATATTTCAGCAATTAATGTATGACAATAATATTAATCATTATTCAACATACTCTGAAGTAAAAGCATCTGTTGCTGAACGATTTAACAAGACACTTAAAGAAAAAATGTGGAAGCGATTCACTGTAAACGGTAATTACGAATGGTTCGATTTGCTACCGCAATTAGTAGAAGAATATAACAATACTATACATAGCACAATTAAAATGACACCTGTACAAGGTTAAAAGTAAGAAAATGAGAAATCTTTGAAAAAAACTTTTGCTCAAACAGTACCTACTAAACCCCCCAAGTTTAAAATAAATGACAAAGTAAGAATATCAAGGTATAAAACTATTTTTGCGAAAGGTTATACACCAAATTGGTCGAATGAAATATTTACCGTTTGTAAAATAATATATTCTGACCCTATAACATATCATATTAAGGAATATAAAAATAAATTAATAAAAGGTTGTTTCTTTGAACAAGAAATGAGTAAAACAAAGTACCCGAATGTTTTCCTAGTAGAGAAAGTAATAAGACGTAAAGGTAATAAAGTGTTTGTTAAATGGTTAGGTTTTGATAACACTCATAATACATGGATAGAGAAAGATGCTGTAATAAATTAACAAATTTATGTTGTTATAAATGGATGGTCTAGATTATTTTATATATAGAGAATGTTTAGAGTGTGCATTTAGAAGAAATGATAAAATACCTTTTTGTGACAATTGTGGGTTCTATATAATAACTAAATCAAATAACAAATATTTTACAAAGCCATGTAATAAAATCAAATATTTCGTAAAATTACTACGTGAATATAAAGAGACGGTTAATCCAAATCACAATGTATATGGTTTTAATGCAAATGATCAACAAATGTTAGTTGAAAAATATACATATTTTCTTTCTTATATGTATAAGTCAGTTCCAGATAGATCTATAAGTCATAAATATTATATTTGTAAATTATTGGACGAACCGCTCACACAACATAGAAAACCTGAATATGACCTTTTATGGAAAGACTTACTAGATTATTACGCTAATAGAGAAATAAGGGAAAAAATTAATATTGATGATTATATTGTTAAAGAAGATCTAAGAAAAGTAAAATTAAAGACTTTAGCTAATACGGGTTTTTTTTTATTAATAAATGACAAAAATGTGTAGTGTTTGCAATATTAGTAAAGACGTTAATAATTTTCATAAAAATAAAGAGGAATATAATGCAAGATGCAAAACATGTATGAGTAATTATTATTTCACAAATAAAAATTAACTTAGAGAAAAGGTGGAATGTGAATGTGGAAGATTTGTTGTAAAATCATATCTTCGTATTCACAAGTCTAAAAATATACATTTACGAAATTATTAACAAATTTTTTTGTTATAAATGGAGATCAACACAATTAAAGAATTACAACAGATGTGTAAACAAAATGGTATTAAAGGCTATTATAGAATGAATAAACCTGAATTAATATTTCATTTAAATGGATTCCCGTTTGAAGCTGATTTATTTAGTGCACCTAAGCCTATCAGAATTGCAAAAGTAAAATGTGAAGGTTGTAGTACATATTATGATCCAGAAAAACGTGCAGAACATTTTAGAAATAATAAACATTTATTTAAACAAAATTCTAGAATTGTAGAGGTTGAAACTGCATTTCAAAATAGGTTGGCCACATATCATATAAATAATAAGACTAACATAAGATACCCTTCAATATTTCTTGCCTCTATTAAATATACTTTATTAAATAAAATACAAGAAAAGTTGGTTGATAATAATCTTAAGGTAAACTTGAAATTATTTTGTAATTATAAGCAGCTTGACATTGAATCTGAAATTATTGAAGAACAAAATTTTAAAACACGCAATGTAGCCATTTTTGATAGTACAGACCTAGAAGAATACTATGCTGAAGCAGAAGAAACATTACTTGCTGAAGTGGAGGAATTTGAAAGAAAGGGATCCGGTTGGGTTTTATATAGTGTAAATTCTATAGAGCTACGAATTAATACCTATGTTCCATTACGTGGATCTTCTTATGTGGCACTACCAAAGTGGATACAAGACAAGAAAGCAGTTGTAAATGTGGAAAATAACGACGACAAGTGTTTTATGTGGTCATTATTATCATTCTTACATCCAGTAGATATAAATACTTGTAGATTAACAAACTATAATAAATATATAGATCAAGTTGAAACAATGTTTAATGATATTCGATTTCCTATAGCACTGAAAGATATTAAGAAATTTGAAAGGCAGAGTAATATCTCTGTAAATGTATATTATTTTGATGAGCAAGAAATAATATTTCCAGTATATGTAACAAAAGACATGAAAGATCAACATATAAATTTGTTGTATATAAAGGACGATAAGAATAGTCACTATTGCTGGATAAAAAGTATGTCACGATTAGTGGGATCTCAATTATCTAAGCATAATGATTCAAAGTATCTCTGTGATCGATGTTTATTATTTTTTAATTCAGAGTATAAGTTAAACATTCACAAAGTTGATTGTAAAACCAAAGATTCAGTAAAAGTAATTATGCCAAGTAAAACTGAGAAAATCCAGTTTAAAAATTATAGAAATACAAGGAAAGTTCCATTTGTTATTTATGCAGACTTTGAATGTCTAACAAAAAAATTTAAACATGTGCACCATCAAATAACAAATCATACACACATAGATACCAAAAACATGAACCTTCAGGTTTTTGTTATTATATAAAATACATACATAAAGAATATAAGCCGCCTGTTGTATATAGAGGTCCTAATGCCGCAAAAGTATTTATGGATAGAATTAGACAAGAAGTAGAAGAAATTGGTAACTATTATGATGAAATTGAGGAAATGTTACCTCTTACCAATACAGAAATAGAACAAGATAAAACTAATAATAATTGTACTTTATGTGGGTGTAGGTATACAGAAGAAAATAAAAAAGTACGCCATCATGATCATTTGACTGGAAAATATATAGCACCTCTTTGTAATACTTTAAATTTAAAATGCCAAACTCCTAAATTTGTGCCTGTATTTTTCCATAACTTGTCCGGTTACGATTCGCATTTATTTATCAAAGAACTTGCTTTTGATGACCAAGAAATAGATTTAATCCCATGTAATGAAGAACAGTATTTAAGTTATACTAAGCATACAGATGACCTACAAATTAGATTTGTGGATTCATTTAAATTTATGTCGAGTGGTTTGGAAAATCTTGCAAAGAATTTAAAAAAAGAACAAAAAACATCATTGACTAAATACTTTAAAGAAGATGAGGTTGACTATGTAACTAAGAAACTAGCATATTGCTATGATTACATGGATTCATGGTCAAGATTTACAGAGACAAGTGTTCCACCTAAATCGGAATTTTATAGCGAACTAAACGATTCAAACATAAGTGATACAGACTATGAACATGTATTAAATGTATGGAATAAATTTAATTTGCAAAATCTAGGAGACCTTCATGACTTGTATGTAAAAACAGATGTATTATTGTTGGTGGATATATTTGAGAATTTCAGATTAATATGCTACAATTTATACAAATTAGACCCTGCATGGTACTTTACAACACCTGGACTAACATGGGATGCAATGTTAAAATATACAAAACAGGAATTAGACTTAATATCTGACTATGATATGATTTTTAATGATTGAAAAAAGGTATTAGAGGAGGAATAGCACAGTGTTGTAAGCGGTATGTAAAGGCAAATAATAAATACATGGAAGATTATGACCCCGCAAAATCATCTAATTATTTAATGTACTTAGATGCCAATAATTTATATGGTTGGGCAATGTCGCAGAAGATGCCATATGCAGGTTTTGAATGGGCCAGTAAAAATATTAATTTAAATCTAGCGGATGATGCAAATGAAGGATATATTGCTGAAGTTGATTTAGAATATCCCATGGAGTTACATGATTTACATAAAGATTTACCACTGGCACCCGAATCAAAAAATCCACCAGGATCTAATCAATGTAAATTACTAACTACACTGGATAACAAAAAAAGATATGTTTTACATTATAGAAGCTTGAAACAATGTCTATCAAAGGGAATGGTATTAAAACAGGTACACAGAGTAATAAGTTTTAAACAATCTTATTGGTTAAATAATTATATAGACTTGACTACGGAAATGAGAAAGAAAGCAAGTAGTGAATTCGAAAAGGACTTCTATAAATTAATGAATAACAGCATATTTGGAAAGTCTATGGAAGACATTAGAAAATATGTAAACATAATACTATGTCCAAATGCTAAAAAAAGTGAAAAGCTTATAAGCAAACCAAACTTTAAACATAGAAACATCTTTACTGAAAATCTTTTGGCCATACATATGAATAAAACTAAAATAACATTCAACAAACCAATTTACATTGGTTTGTCTATATTAGACATATCAAAAGAGTTAATGTATGATTTCCATTATAATGTTATGGAACAAAAATATAAGCATAATATAGAGTTAGTCTATCAAGATACGGATTCCTATATTTATAATATTATCACGGAAGACTTTTATGAAGACATGAAACATATGATAGATCACTTTGATACATCCGACTATCCTGTTGATAATAAATATAACATACCCATAGTGAACAAAAAGGTACTTGGAAAAATGAAAGAAGTAAATACGGGCTCTCCAATGACAGAATTTGTTGGCTTAAATCCAAAAATGTATGCGTTTGATGTATTAGGTAAAACAGTTCAAAAGAAGGCAAAAGGTACCAAGAAAAATGTAGTTAAGAATAATATTACTATTGACGATTATAAAAACTGTTTATTTAATAGCGAGAAGATGTCCAGAACAATGAATACTATTAGAAGTGTAAAGCATGACATTTATTCCATCAATCAAAATAAAATCGCTCTGAATCCTGAAGATAATAAAAGATATATACTAAAAAATGGGTTTGACACATTACCATGGGGTCACTATTCTATTAATAAAAATTAACGGTAGATATATTAATATTTAAATAATAAATATAAAAATAATTGTAGATATTTAAATTAAAATATTTAAATAATAGATATATAATAAAATTGCTAAATAATAGATATAAAATATAATTGTAGATATTTAAATTAAAATATTTAAATAATAGAAATAAAATATAATTGTAGATATTTGAATTAAAACATTTAAATAATAAATATAAAAAATAATTTTAGATATTTAAATTAAAATATTTAAATAAAATTAATGTAGTTAAGATAAAATGTTCTCATTAAAGCGACGGCTATATTTACCATTTACCATATCTTTCTCCATATTTATGGCTAGAAAATCATATTTCTTTTTCCAACAAAAATTACAAAGATCTCTAAACTTTTCTATACCCATATCCGTGCCAGCGAAACATATGCATGTTTTAAATTAGTACTATCAGTAAAGTGACAAAGTATAATATAGTTTGCATTAACTCTGACTATCTGTTTGACATGTGCATATACAACAAAGACCATAATGTCTACCTCTACAAAAGTAATCTTCAAGTATTTTTATTTTTCGTGTATCAATATCATCAAATATTGCTACTGAATTAGGTTTTACATTTTCTACAGGTGTAACGTCTTCAGCATTTTCAAATTTGTAAAAGCCTATACGATTTTTCAAATGACTATTCATTACATTTACAAACTCTTCAAGATATTTGTATTTTACTTGATGTAATGATTTTGAATAAACATATATATTTTGATATATTAAACCGTTATGCGTATCTGTTAACATTTGTAATATAATGTTTGTTTTACCACAATTTGATGGTCCACATATTATACATCTTATAGTGTTGGGGAAATATTTATATCTATTTTGTTGCTCTTCTTCTATAGATTTATTAGCGATTAAAAGTCTTTTACTACCGTGTTTGTCAAGCTACTATATTTTATATTTGTATCACTAACTATCAGACAGTGTACAATAGTATTTTCTGGAAACTTTTTATTAAACTGAATGTCAATCTTTACATCTGTAATTGATTCCTTTATGGTCTCGTTTTGATACAAACAATCTATAACAAATATTGGATAGTTTTTATTAAACTCATATTTAGAAACAATAGGTACATTAATATGTTTGTTATTAAGGAAATATGTCTTTTGAAAGTTTTTAAACATTGTGTATACACTACTATAGTCATTGTGGTCAGTATCTAACATTAAGTTTTCCTGTGGATAGCCATCGTTGTTTAATAATGCTTTTATATCATGCAGGTCAATAAAATCAAATTTTGAATTATCTACTGCTATATCTGTATCACGATTTTTAGAAAACGCTATGATAAAATATTTTGGACGTTTTGCTAGGGTTGCTACTCGCCATGTATATTTCATCACATCTTTAGGAATTGTAGGATTACATTCATAAGTCCATGAATTATAATTTATTATTTGCTGTTTGTTTGAAGCTATAAGATTACTATTTTCTATTTGTTTTTCCAATGTGGGAATTACTAGTGGCATACTCCAATATACTTCTGAAATATTAATTTGCAAATTGTCTTTTAATGTCACAGGTGCTTATAAATAATTTGAATCATCGGTTGCTCTAAGTAGTTGTAGTTCCTGACTGACACGTAAAATAGCTTTATTATATGTTTCAAATATACCGAAAATATTTTTTAGTGGTACAGTAATGGAAAAATATCCCTTTTCATCTAAAACATTCTCAGTGCCCCAGCCATCAAACATGTCTTGTTTATTAAAAGTAGTTAAACCTGTAATTGTTGTTGTGTAACCTGGAGCAATAACTACTTCTACTTTCTTACTGGATATTAATTATTTTGTATGTGAATAGAGATGCATTATACCATTTTGAACAAATTGAATCGTCTTATAATTAGCAGATGTCAGTGGGGTACCTTTGCCTATAATCAGACTGGCTATTACAAGAGTACTGTTTGCAGTGTCATAAATAACATCCTGATTGGGTACTTTAATCTCTGTAAATGTATATGGTGTATTAATTCTACCTACTATCATAGGTAAATATTTTATATATTGGTAACGCTGGATAGGTGGTTTATGTACTCGCTAATTAATAGAATAATCAAATATTGGTGTATCCATTTATATAGAAAAAAATATTACGTTTTTCTTATATGTAAAGTTATTAACAAAGGTTCAGTTCTAAAGTCTATTAAATTAACATCTTGATCTATTAGTTTTAATTCCAATTTATCTATTTTATTTAATATTGGTGGATAATATGCCAAGTTAATTGGTTGCTCAATTATATCATAACAAGGTCTTACTTTTAGAAAAAATTCATATATTGTAATAGTTTCTGTCGACCGATTGTAATATTTGAACATACTTTGATAGTCTTAACAGGAAATATATCCAAAGTGTTATCAGACATGTACAGTATGTTTGGCTCTAGTACCCTTTTATTAAATCCCAGCAATGGTCCTATTAAGTTATATGTTGTAAAGTCGATGGTATAAATACTTTTAATCATATTTTTCATAGTATTGTCATTTGGTTTTAATGTAAATCCTATACCGATAATTTCTTCTAGTATGTCTTTCAAGTCTTTATATCTATATGTACCATCATCAATTTTAATTGTTTTACTAACACCCTCTTTAATATAAGTAAAAGTATTAATTTTTAATTTTTCTCATACATTTGGAATAGTAAATGATGTTTTTAAACTTTTCAGACACAATTCATATCTACCATCTGATAAATCTAGTGGGGGGAAATAATTACTAATTAAAATATATTTTCGAAAAAGTTGAACGGTTATGATACAATGTGAAGTGTTCTAGATTATTCTGTATTAGTAACAGTCTTTAAGATGCCTTTGCAGCGTGAACATATACAAAAATCGTTGAATAAAATTTCATTAAAGAAGTGGCAGAAAATTACTAGTGTAATAGAAATAAAGTACTTAATGACAACTTCAAGTATGTATTATTAATTAATAATTTTATATTTAATATATTTAAATATGTATATATGTTATATATGTATTTATTATATATAATTATAAAGTTATATATTTATATAGTTAAATATTTATAAAGTTATATATTTTAAATATGTATATAGTTATATATTTATTTAGTTATATATTTATATTTTTATATATTTAAATAGTTTTATATTTTATATTTCTATATTTAATATATTTGATATATTTTATATATTTATTGTCTAATTTTATATAAATTTCCAGTACTCAACGAGATACCGCCATGGAAACAGAATGATGTAATAACTGAAGAGGTCTCCCTACCACATTAGTTATGTGACGTAATACCATCGCGGTGATACTTATTTAAATTTATAATATGTATATATTTATTTTCTTTAAATACATTATATATCATTTTATTACCTATTTTTACGTGATATTTTAAACTATGACGATTGCTCACCATCCTTCCAAATTAAATTATTATCATCATTTATTTTTTTTATTTTTTTTATATTTTTAACTATTCGTTTAAACAAATTCTATATCATGCTTCTCTCTAGTACCTATTTTCTTCTTACCGTTATACTTTAAACTAGGAGGATTACTGTTCAACTCTTCAATACTTGGTATAAATCTATTATACCAGGGGTGGCCAACAAGTCGATCGCGAGACCAATTTTGGTCGATCACTCGCAAGTTCGGGGTTTGCGAAAAGTATCTCATAAAAACTTTTAACTTAAAAAGTACAAATACTTTTTATTCAAATGTTTTCTGTGATTAGCTCATAGAAAGCATATAATTTTTATATTATCATTATTTTTATTAGTTTGTTTTGACATTTGAAATGGTTTTATTAAGTTCTTTTTCTTTGCACTTTTGCAATTCTGTTTTCTATTTAAAGCTTTTGTCGGTAGATAACTTTTTTGCTGCTGCTACTTTTTGCTACCTATATAAAATTTATTTGAATTGGGATATTACAAAATCAGCATAATACTTCGGCTTATGATAAAAACTTATACAATACAATGTATTGAATACATATAAAAACGTATATAAATGATGTTTATTTAATAAATCTGAAATACAGTGCGTTTAAAATTGACTTGTATTTACACTTCTGAGAAATTTATGACTATTAAAATAATAACATTTGAATTGCATGCCATTAGGATTAATTCTTGGAATCTAATTTTGCAGAATATAGTGTTAAATTTTCATTCTGAAGTTAGTGTTTGTACGCTACAGTCAATTTCTCTTGCGGATTGTTTCATTTGTAAGTATTAATGAAATATTAGTGTTCTTTAAATTAATTGGGCAAGTATATAAGAGATATATTTTAAATAAAATTATTTGAATCTTAATTAAATATTTATAAGCATTATTTAAAATAATAATTTAATTATTCGCAACTATTAAGTATGATTAGCTATTTCGTTTTATCGGCTAAACCTACACCAGGTATTAATTGTAATTTATATTGTTACTGTTTAATACTTTTAGTTAAAATTTGGAGGATTACCCCCATGGTTCGAACCCGATATAATAACTTTTTTTTAATTTTTTTATAAAGAGGTTTGGGTTCAAGACCTAAGTTGAACAAATTTTTTTGTGTAAAATAAAGATGAAACTACGCAAATAAAATAACAAATGAATTTAGAATATCTAAATTAGACCGAATAAAACACCGAACTTAAATCCAATTTATTAACTCCGTAGAGCAATTAAAAACGCGTTCCATAGATTATTAATATTTCTTCTCCTCCAAATAAATTCAAATAAGTAGCCCTGCATTCTACCCCTAACTCTATTTTGAGGTTTTATTTTAATCTTCATACCATTCCACGTTCCCTCGATGTTATTTGTATGATATCCTTCAGAGTTTATAAAGCTAATTGAATGATTTACCCAATGATGCATATATAGGGAATTATCTTTGAATAAACAATATCCTTTCCACCCATCAGTTATGACTATGGAACCAGGGAGGACATGTTTTAAAATCAATTCGTTTAAAGTGACACTATCTCTCTTATCCACAACTACTGCGAACATTTTTCGTTCCTCAGAAATTTCCACACCTCCAAATACCCATACTCCTTCAACCCTATGTCCCCTGTGGTATTTTCTCTTACCAAATTTGCTTTCATCAAGTTGCACGATGACATTTGGACCTCCAATCTTAATTTCACTCTGCTCCACCTGTAAGGCTATAGCCTTTCTAAACAACTTAAATATCCTGTTAATTGTATCTGATCCATGGCCTGTTAGAAGAAGAATTGACTTGACGGATACTTCACAGATCCACATATGCATCAAATAAATTAGATCATTTATTTTTATTTGCAAATTTTTGAATATAGTTTGCGTAAGAGCAGAATATATCTTTCTATGTGTTTTTTTCTGCATTTATACCTTAAAGAAAAGATTTGTTTCATTGAAGAACCATCAACAGGGCAACAAGGAATGTAGCATAAAATATTTTTGTCGTAAAAATATTGAATTGCCAGTTGCTCGTCATTGAAAAACTTTTCTAAGTCTTTACGCAAAGGAATCATAGGGTATATATTACTTTTAGTTTATATATTAAAAAAAATAAAAAAAAGTTATTATATCGGGTTCGAACCCGGGGGGTAATCCTCCAAATTTGATCCAATACTTTTATTACATGCCCTATTATTAAGTCGTATATTTTTTGCATTTTAGTATACCTATTTATGAACATGGATAGCAAACCAAAAAAATCGAAAACATATCATTTCAATGAAGAATGGGAAATTAACTATTTTTTTACGATGGTGAATGATAAATGTTGCTGCTTAATATGTCTTAGCTCGATAGCCATTGCTAAAAAGGGTAATTTGGAGAGACATTTCATATCTTTACATGACAAGTATCAAACAGATTATCCACCAAATTCCGAATTACGAAAACGTAAAGTTCGGGATCTTAAAACTCAATTAACAAATCAACAAAATATTTTCAAAAAGCCAATATTGAAGTCACAAGCAGTAACAACTGCATCCTTCAAAGTAAGCTATCTATTAGCTAAAAAATGTAAACCATTTTCTGATGGTGAATTTGTAAAGGAAATGTTCTTGGAAATCTCGGATTCCCTTTTTAATGATTTTAAGAACAAGAGCGAAATTACTGCTGCAATTCAAGATCTACAACTGTCCCGAAACACAGTGATGCGACGAATCGAAAAGATGGGTGGAAATTTAAAGGAACAGTTACAAAATGATATTAACAGATGCTCTTGTTTTTCTCTTCAATGTGATGAATCGACAGATATAAGTGATACTGCACAGTTACTTGTTTTCATTCAATAGTTTTTGAAGATTTTACATCTAAAGAAGAATTGTTGGGTATGATTTCTTTGAAAGAAAGGACTAGAGGTGTAGATATATTCAACGGGTTTAAAAGTCTGCTTAATGATAAGAAAGTACCTCTTTTTAAATTAGTTTCAATAACAACGGATGGCGCAGCTGCAATGATAGGCCGCAAAAATGGATTTATAGCCCTATGTCGAAATGACGATGAATTCCCAGATTTTTTGAGTTACCACTGTATAATTCACCAGCAAGTATTATCCAGCAAGAGACTAAATACAAAAGAAGTAATGGACATCGCGTTTGAAATTGTTAATTCAATTCGTGGAAGTTCTCTCAAACGTCGTCTTTTTCAACTAAAACTCGATGAAGGTCAGTCTGATTTATTATTGCATACTGATGTAAGATGGCTAAGTAGAGGTAAATTTCTGCAACGATTTCGTGATTTATTGCCTGAAATAATAGAATTTCTTAATGAACAAGAGAAAAAATATGCATATTTAAATGACAAAACCTGGCTTAGTGACTTAGCATTCCTTACAGATTTTACTTCCATATTAAGCCATTTAAATTTAGAATTACAAGGTAAAAATAAAACAATAATTGATATGATTAGCAGCATAGATGCATATAAAACCAAATTTATTTTGTTGATAGAAGATTTACAACAAAATAATATGAACCATTTTCCAAATATGGCAGACAACTTACAAAAAAATAAAAATATTATTTATGAGATTGACAAGTACGTGGCCGAAATACAAAATGTAATGGAAGATTTTGAGAAGCGATTCCAAGATTTTAAAAAAATTAAAGAAATTGTGGAATTTACATCTTTTCCTTTCAAAAAAGATTTAATTGTGAAGGAAATTAGCAAAAAAATTGCAGACTTATTTGATATGGAGCAAAACGCCTTGGAAAATGAAATTATAATTTTACAATCTGATTTAATCTTACAAGCCAGAAAATTTGAAGAAAATTTCTGGAAATATGTTAACCGAGAAAAGTATCCCAATATTATCACATGTAGCGAATATATTTATTCTTGCTTTGGATCTACGTATCTGTGCGAATCGGCATTTTCATATTTACAATTGACTAAAACTAAACTTCGTTCCGTCCTGACCGATTCTCATACCGAGGACTCATTGTTATTGTCTTTGTCAGGATATACTCCAAATTATGATGCACTAGTAAAGGAAATGCAGACTCAGGTTTCTCATTAATTTAAAAAGTTTGAATGAATAAATGTTATTAATAAGTGCTCATGTTGTTTTAATTCCTTTGGACATACGTTTTTTAACCCATTAAATAAATACTCATGTATGTAGATTATTTACCCCTTAGTCATGGAGCTCGCCAAAGTGCACGTCGGTATAAAAGCACATTGCAAAAACATCTCCTTCTTACCTAAAAAATAGTTCGATCGCGACACAATTTTAAAATAAAAAGTAGATCTTATGTGCACCAAAGTTGGCCACACCTGTATTATACCGTTCAGGTAATGATACTTTAAAATTCTCTATACCAACTATTATTTGCTCACCACACTTTCCTTCACTTACCTCAAAATATTCGATTTTATACGTTTTATTCTCCAACTCTGACCATTTTCTAAATTGTGGATTACTACTATTTAGCATACTTGCTAATTCGTTTTTATTCTCCATTTATTAGGGAAAAAAATTGTCGATACGTTCAGGTTTGTCAATTTACACTTTTTGTACATTTTATTAAAAATAGGACAAAAGTACTCTTTTATGGGCATTTTCACGGGTTTTCTAGCGAAAAACCGTAAAAATAGGGCAAAAGTACTCTTTTATGGGCATTTTCACGGTATTTCTAGCGAAAAACGGGGTACGTTCAGGTTTTTTTTGGGTTAGAACCGCTAATTATACACTACTTGTATGGTATGTTGTTTTTGACTAGCACTGCAACGCCCCCAGCAGGTGCTGGACCCTGCTGAGGTCGGTCAGTTCCATAGATTGTGTATTTGTGTATTTTAATTATGTGTGAGTCTTTGAGTATAGTTTCGTAGAGTAGGCAAATGTGTATGTTGTGAATTTGTAGGAAGTGTGTAAGTTCACCTAACTTACCCATAAATCCATTGGCGTTCCATGAACAGATGTTTAGTGTTGATTTCTGTTTAAATGTTGTAGGTGTGTATATTTTGGGCGAAACTTAGGAATATAGTGAAGTGTACATTACTTGTTTTTACTTTTACCACTGCTTTATTGAGGTCCCTTATGGCTGCCAGCATGTTTGCTTTGTTTATGGTAGCGTTCAGTTTTACCATTTCAGCACACAATTCTGTAATGTCGTCTAAATATTGTGGTGCTTGTTGTTGTTGTTGTTGATGTTGTTGATGTTGTTGATGTTGTTGTTGTTGTTGTTGTTGTTGTTGTTGTTGTTGTTGTTGTTGTTGATGTTGTTGATGTTGTTGTTGTTGTTGATGTTGTTGATGTTGTTGATGTTGTTGATGTTGTTGATGTTGTTGATGTTGTTGATGTTGTTGATGTTGTTGATGTTGTTGATGTTGTTGATGTTGTTGATGTTGTTGATGTTGTTGATGTTGTTGATGTTGATGTTGTTGATGTTGTTGATGTTGTTGATGTTGTTGATGTTGTTGATGTTGTTGATGTTGTTGATGTTGTTGTTGATGTTGTTGATGTTGTTGATGTTGTTGATGTTGTTGATGTTGTTGATGTTGTTGATGTTGTTGATGTTGTTGATGTTGTTGATGTTGTTGATGTTGTTGATGTTGTTGATGTTGTTGATGTTGTTGATGTTGTTGATGTTGTTGATGTTGTTGATGTTGTTGATGTTGTTGATGTTGTTGATGTTGTTGATGTTGTTGATGTTGTTGATGTTGTTGATGTTGTTGATGTTGTTGATGTTGTTGATGTTGTTGATGTTGTTGATGTTGTTGATGTTGTTGATGTTGTTGATGTTGTTGATGTTGTTGATGTTGTTGATGTTATTGATGTTGTTGATGTTGTTGATGTTGATGATGTTGTTGATGTTGTTGATGTTGTTGATGTTGTTGATGTTGTTGATGTTGTTGATGTTGTTGCTGTTGTTGATGTTGTTGATGTTGTTGATGTTGTTGATGTTGTTGATGCTGTTGATGTTGTTGATGTTGTTGATGTTGTTGATGTTGTGGATGTTGTGGATGTTGTGGTTGTGGCTGAGGTTGTGGTTGTGGTTGTGATTGTGGTTGTTGTTGTGGTTGTTGTTGTTGTTGTTGTTGTTTGTTGGGTGGTTTGGTTATTCCAGTAATTTCTGGGAATCGGGGCATCGGTGTATTTGGGAGGTGGGATAGGTCTCTTGGGTTTGTTCGTTTCCATTTGTTTTAGTTTGAGGAGGTTGGTTGGACATTCAGAAAAGTTGGCTGGGTGCGGACCTGCGCAGTTTGCACATGTCGCTGGTGCCTTTATAGATTTGACGCACGTTTGAGTCATGTGGCCCTGTGCACACTTCAAGCATTTCGGGCGGACCCTACAGTTAGCTGTAGCGTGGCCTAATTGCTGGCATCGATGGCATTGTATTATTGCTTTTTTGTTGATGTGTCGTTCCCACTCTACCTTGATGTTGTATATATGTATTTTATGTCGGTGTATGTGTATTGCTTGTAGTGTTTAGGTAGAGGGGCCGTTTGGTGTTGCGTATGCGGAAGGTCATAAATGCATCGACGCCGAGTCTGCGTAGCTCTAACAGCAGCTCAGCTGGTTCTGGGGCAGAGTCAAGGCCTCTTAGCACGAAAGCGTGTGTTTTTGTCGGTCTGTTTGTGTAAGTGTAGTATTGGAAGACATTGTCTTGGTTCATTTCCTTAATAAGCTTTTGTCTGTCGATCTCTTTATGTATGTATATGTTAGTGTTTTTGTTGGGATATTTAATGTGGTAGTCGTTGTTGGCAAATTTTTTAATAAATGCGGAGAGGTCGTTTCCGTTGATAGGGTCTGCTGGTATGATTTTGTAGTTGCGTTCATCCGTCAAAGCTTCCTCCCTTGGACGTACCAGTGAGGGGGCAAACCCTGAAGGTTTGGTTAGCGCGGCCTTGTGGGTTAGGGGGATCGTCTTCCGCCATTGGGACAATAATCTCCTCGCTCGAGTCGAGGTCTATTTGTGGGAATGGTTCCTGGCTATAGCAGTCAAATGAGACCGGAAGACACTCAAGTGATGACGATGGGGTTGGTGAATCCACTATGGTGAGCTAAGTAGGGTTGGTGTAGAAGGTTTTCTTACTGTTCCTTGTTATAAGAGCCAAGTTGGTTCGGAACATACGATTTGTGTCGTTGAACTCAAATAGTTCGTCTTTAAATGTTAATAACAAACTGAAACGGCACTGTACTTGTTTATAACAAATAAATAAAGAATGTCTTCTGTACACACACTGTAAGTATAGTAAAATACGTCCACACTGTATGAAGTTAAGACCCCGACTATCGCGACAAGCAAGCTACCAACGAACCAGTCCGCCGGCTTGATATTCTCTACTATTATTTTTTATATATCTATTTCCTTAGTTAGAGGTGGAGCAAACTTTTCTTTAAAAGTTATTTTTAGCTGTCCTATTGGTGGATTTGCCGTTTAAGGCGTTGACCGGGTGTAAGTGTTCTGTGGGGTGGGAGTTATGTACAACCAACATGTGGCTCGCACATTTTGGGAACTGTCACTTCAATGAATAGTTTAATGTTTAATTGGGGGTCTGGGTACCGATGTTACACTAAAACACTTTAGGGAAAACATATCTATCTTTGTCGGTCCTTCAAAACACTTTCCCGATCACCAAACATTGCTTTATGGTTACTGAAGGTCATCAGATGCCTTGAACGTCATAAAGTGTGACAATGGCACTTTGTTGAACATGTTTAAATTTAAAGAAGGACATGGCCAACGAAGATAAGGCAACATAAAAGTGCCCTGCCAGGTCTAACCTTCAGAGGGGGAGATGTAAAGAAAGTTTACTTTCTTTAATTTGAATATGCCGCGCTTCTCATGTTCCGCGCGCTTTTGTTTGAGGACGTTTAGAAATAAATGATAGAAGTAGCAAATTATAGCATATGTGCAAAATATATAATTCATAAT
The DNA here is from genome assembly GCA_944039245.1 of Nebria salina. Taxonomy (NCBI): domain Eukaryota; kingdom Metazoa; phylum Arthropoda; class Insecta; order Coleoptera; family Carabidae; genus Nebria; species Nebria salina. Next base: position 10,134,248 of record OX063270.1, read on the forward strand.
AAAAAGATTAAGTAGTGTAAGTAGAGAAGCGGTATTAGTAAGCCTAAATTGTCGTTTCTTTATTTATAGATAAGATTGTAAATATTGTATATAATTGTTAAAAAGTGAATAAAATTAAATCTTTATTTACAGAGAAACATATTGTGGTTTACTTTATCCAAGATAAATAATAATATTATAAAACGACAAATTTTGTTTATAATGGCAAGAAAATTACAGATCGCATTCCAATATACTTTCACTAAAGAGAAAGAAGACAAGTTTTGTTGCCATAAAATTAATTACAACAGAAAAAAACAAGAAAAATGTGTTTCCACAGGAAATGGGGATTACAAGTGGGCATGAAGAACTAACGAAGCCGGATGTTTATAAAATAGTGATCAAAAGTTTTACTACAAGAGGGCACAACAGAACAGCGTGGAGCACACCAACAAAGAAAATGAAGCAAACATACTTTGATGAAGAGGATAATATAATGTTTAACGACCTGTATTTAGAACAATTAATGAACACAGCCGTAGTAGAATTCACTCAGAAGAAAGAAATTTAACTTAATATAAAACTTATATCAGAGAAGTTATGGATTGAAATTTTTTTAATATTAACATTCAAATGCAAAACAATGGCTGTAGTTATTTGAGAAGGAATGTGGAAGCTTTGAAATCAATAAAGATAATACAAAGATTGAAATATTGAGGCTATTCCTGGACAAGTCATATTCAGATTGGCACTCAGCAACCCTCACAATATTAACAATGGAAGCTAAATGGACTGACTGGAAGGAGAGATTTCAAGAGTCTTTCGAAGACAGAGACTGGAGAACAGGAATGTATGCTTTATCTTGTGGGTATTAAGAAGGTTCATTGATTGAATATGCTATGAGGAAAGAGAAGATATTGCTAGATATGGACAGGGTCATTAGTTTCAAGACAGTAGTGATGCTCATTGCAGCAGGATAACCTGAGTTTATTAGAAATAAAATAGATAAAGAAAATTTTAAGAACTCAACTGAATAACTACATGAAATCAGAAGATGTGAGAATTTTGTAAATAAAAATAGTTATACTAAAAAAAAAGAAGATAAATATGATAAGCAGAAGGGATTTGAAAGAAAACAGCCATGTAAGAATTTTAAAAACTTAAATAAAAGTATTAGATATGATCCTGCTGACTTATGTTGGTTTAAGAACAAAGAAAGAAATGAAGTTAGAGTGATGGAAAGTAACTCAGTCATAGAAGTAAATCTAAATACAGAAGCAAAAACCAGTAATAACACCAATGATTAAAGTGAAAATATTAATAGAAGATAAGTTATAATTAAGCGGAACATATGTTCCAGGTTCCAAGGTATGCCTAATAAATCCTAAATTAATTAAGATAAAGAAAAAGGCAGAAGATGTTAATAAAATATTTTGAAACCAATCAATGGTGTGACATACAAAAGTTGAGTAACTATGAAAGTAAAAATTTTGACATTGAGGAGTACATTGATGTATTCATAGCAGAAAAAGATGATGTTGAAGATTTCCTCATAGAATTAGATATGATAAAAACATTCTGATTAATTTAAGATAAGAATCTGCAAAAATCACAAAAAAATGATAGATACAAGAAAAAAGTTTAAGATAAATAACAAAGTTAATGATACTAAACAGAGAACAGTAAATTTCAATGGACACATAGCGCAAGATGAATTTCAGATACAGCTAGAACATCTAGATAATATAAGGAAAATTAAGATAGAGAGATAAATTTAAAAATATAAAACTGTATTTGCAAAAGACAAATTCGATATTAGCAGAGTAAAAGATTTTCATGCAAGAGTCGAATTAATAGTAGACAAATATTGCAGGAAAAGACCGTACAGGTGTTCAACAGAAGATAAAAAGGAAACAAAAACACAAGTGGCCAAGCTAATAGAATTGAATTTGATTGAATAATCTTACAGTCTATTTGCTGCACCAGTAACACTGGCATATAAAAGGAATGAATAATTTTAGAGCTAAACAAGAATTTTGTACGACAAGCTCAACCATCTCCACTTATATACGACCTTATAATTAAAACTAGAAACTGCAAATATTTCCCTACACTATAAACTCTGCCTTTTGGTCAATCCCACTCCGAATAGTGAACAAACACAAGACTAGTTTCGTAAAGCAGGACACAATCAATGGACGTGTCTACCATTTGGTCTGAAAACGTCACCTGCAATATTCCAAAGAATCCTGAGCAGCATATTGAGGAAACATAAATTAACAGAATTTACAGAAAATTAGATCGACAATATATTAATTTATTCAGCTACTTTTGAAGAGCACATCGGACATATAAAGCAGGTGCTAGAAGCAATTATAACAGAAGGATTTAGATTAAAATTCAAAAAATGCTCATTCGCTGCGAATCAGTAAAATACCTCGGGCACATCATAGAAAACACAGTAAGGCCAAAGAAAGAAAATCTTGATTCTATTCAGAAATTTCCAACCACTAAAACTAAAAAAAAAATCAGACAATTTTTAGGAAAGATAAACTTTTATCATGAATACATACCAAATAGCTCAATAACCGTTACATAGATTACTAAGAAAAGAAGTAAAATTTATATGGTCAGAAGATTGTGAGAAGTCTTTTACAGCAATTAAGAAATTATTATGTTCTCAACCAGTTTTAGAAATATTCGATACAGATTTACCAATAAAAATGTACACAGATGCCTCGTTATAAGGAATTGGGGCAATACTAAAGCAAGTACAAATGGATGGACGAGAAAAACCAGTCGCATACTTTTCGAAGAAATTTAATGAGGCCCAAAAAAGAAAGAAGTAATATATCTGGAGTGCCTGGCAATCAAAGAAGCAGTAAAATATTGGCAACATTGGCTGATTCGAAGATGGTTTGAGGTATACTCGGATCACAAACCGCTTGAAAACCTGAACATAAAAGCGAGAACAGACGAAGAATTAAGTGATTTGGGCTATTATCTGTCACAATATAACTTCCAAATAAAATATCTACCGGGTAAATATAACGCTGAAGCGGACTGCTTAAGTCGTAATCCAGTACTAGAACTAATTGAAAACACTGAAGAGGCTCTCAAAATATTAAACCTGACACGAATAGATGAAATAAGAACGGACCAAGAAAAGAATTAAATAATACGAAATTTGATATCAAAATTAATAAGAAGGAACGGTATATGTTATAAGAAAATTAGAAATAAAGAAAAAATAATCTTGTCAGAAGAATCGAGCATCAAAATAATAAAAAATATACACAGCAAATGGTGCCATACAGGCATTAGACAAACTATGAACTGAATATGTCCCTAGTATATACCAAAGAATCTAACCAAAATATTAAAAAAATATGTTAAAATAAAAA
>OX063270.1:10140330-10142830 GCA_944039245.1 Nebria salina
GAAATGTATATACTATTATCTAAATAAATTAGAAAGAAAGGTGTTTTCTTTGAATGTCGAAATAATAAATAATGTCAGAATTTAAAACTGCAATTCTTACTAGGTGATGAAGCGAATGAGAATCACATTTATTTATTAACTAGCGATATTGTTTCATGATATTTCTCTGTGTTATTAATATTCAAACTAACAATGAACACTTTGTTTATTTCAGAATTAAATCAGCAAAGACAAAATAGTTATGAAAACCTATATCACGCTCTTGATAGTATGTCTAGATGTAATACAGGCATATGCGAATCCAAATTTCTTCAATATTGGTGGAGTTCTTAGCAGTAATTCAAGCCAATTTTATTTCAAAGAAATAATTGCGGTAAGTCGAGATATAAAAATGCTTTTGTACAAAATTAATTTAAACATTTTAACATCGAAAACATGCATGTAAACAATATGGAAATTATATCGAGAAAATAAAGGTTTCTAACATGAGAAACATCCCTGAGGAATATGTAAGGATGTATGGTTCTTACCGATTAAAACACCCTCAAAAAATATGAAAGAAATAATAAAAACTTTAAACAAAATGTATAGATATGTATTTATAAGCAGAACGTTAACAAAATATTAAATTTTACACGTCATAATAGAACTTTTCTACGAGAAACCCTTTTTATGGCAGACCTTTTTACTTTTCTAATAACAACTCTCCTAACTCTCTTTTTTTTCGTTGTCAACTCTCGTTGGATATTTAAAAAAATAAATGTTTAGGAGGCTCGTTGCTACAGGTTAACAATATAATTTGTGCAGACATATGTATGTGTTTAGTATTTGGGTAAACAAATAGAGATAAGGAAAATGACGATAACAAATTAAAAATTATTATCTGCAATGTCTTACACCGAACTTTCTTATAAGCTTTTTGTTAAGATAATACTAATTATTAATATTTTACTAATTTATAATAATTTCTAATCTTTGCAACTCTTTTTCAATAAATATATTGATAACAATAATTATTTAATTTCGGAGGCCAAATTATTTGAGTCTACTAGGTCTATCTGTTAATCAATTGATGGGCGCAGATTATGCAATATATGTAACAATAAAATAAAATTTTTCAATAGCCAGTTTTTACGCGGTCTGCAATAACTCGATAACGATTGCACTTACAGCAAACATAGTAATTAGAGCTAGTTACGAGGTAATGGCCATATAAATTTGTATTCATTACATTTATTTTTACATAAATAATTTCAATAGGCCTGTAAAAACTGGACGGTATTTGGCAATAAATTTCTATTTTAAGAAATATATTTGGTGAAAAAGGTTCTTAACGATAAGTAAAATATTATAAATTAGCAAACAATAAAATAGTTATTATATATATCTATATATATATATATATATATATATATCTATTTATATATATAAATAAATAACAATTTTATGCTACAGTTCCTAGATATTAAGCATTATACATAGGCTCGAGAGTTACCGAGCTAGTTTGACACTAACTTATAGTTTACAAGTAATATATCTACGTTTCTTATCTATGTGTTATTTCTACATTTTCGTGAGAGTTCCGAAATGAGGGTTCAAAAACATGTCGAGTGTATTTAAGTGTACTAGAAAATAGATTTAGTCACATATCGCAATACAGTTGGCGCCAGAGCAACAGAAATAATTTTTGTTATTGTTAATGCTAGTGTTTTGCTATCCAATAAATCAATAGCAACAGATTAAAGAACTTTTGATCAACATATCAACCTCTTATCTTTATAAGAGAATCAAACGCACATAGAAACATCAGAGTTTTCTTAGAAGAGTAAAAATTTAGCGATGAACTGACATATAAGTACTAAAATTATTTCAGTATAGTGAAATCCGTTAGACAAACTTATATAACTGACGCAATAATATTTATGAGCTACAAATTGTAATAGAGTTATTACAAATTATTTATAAGTTTGGTAATATTAAACTAGCAGGTCTTAATATAATACTATAAGGTTGTACTATTTCTAGATCACAGTTATTTGTGTCTGACATATATTGTGTTAGCCTAGGTTTACTTAATGATAAAATATATATATATATATATATATATATATATATATATATATATATATATATATATATATATATATATATATATATATATATACAGTGAGCGCAAAAAGTATTCGTACAGTTAAATTTTTACAAAGAAACTACTTTTAAAGGAAAACAATTGAAGACAAGTAAAATATAAAAATATGTAGAGTATCATGGATAAATACATTCAACATTTATTCATAAATTAATCAACAAAAGCGAAATTATAGTGCCAATAAAAAATAAAAACCGATGACATACGTCAAATTAGCGCGCAAAAAGTATTCGTATACTTTAGTTTTTTGTTTCAGCATCAGTTATTTTATAGACTTTCGCCGAATGGCATGAAAAACAGTAACATGGGACCTACCCCAAACATATTATGTGAGATTTTCCATAAACCAAT